>VZTJ01000863.1:491180-502694 GCA_013397795.1 Orthonyx spaldingii
TTTTTTACTCCCCCCCCCCCCCCCCCCCCATTATTTTCTTTCAATTACAGCTGGCAATGAAACAGTCAAAGGAAATGGATCAGCTGAAAAAAGTTCAACTTGAGCACTTAGAAGTCTTGGAGAAGCAGAATGAGCAGGTATCTTGTTTTAAAGGCTTAGGAGAAAACCAAGCTAGAGAAAACAGTAACCAGAGTCAGGCTGAGTAGAATCCTTCTGCATGTAAGTCTTTACCAAAATGGAGACTTTTTCATGGTCACTGCCTACTTTGGGAGTCAAAATGAAGAGGTGAGGTGACTTAAATGATGATACAGCACCAGATCTGTTTCAGCTGAGCCTGTGGGAGCTGAACTGCTCAACCAGAGTGCCCTCTCAGCTGTTCAGCCACACTGATACTTCTTAGCCAGATATGACAGTCATTAAGGACCCAGCATATCCATTTTAATTACTCCCCAAAAGTAACTCAAGCAAATCGGTTTCCTTCCTTTTGGAACTCACATTTCTAGTACTGATTGAAAAATTAGAGGAGAAACGTGCCCAGAGCATCTCTGAACTCTGAGAGGCAGTGAGTTTGGACTGAATTCTAGAGATGTACAGTAGCATGGGGAGTTTTATCTGTACTAGTACACCCTTTCCTAATTAAAATACCTTATTATTTTATGCTAGTTTATAAGCCCCTTGGTTTTTTTAATTGAAAAGCTACTTGGCAAGGAAAGGAAAATTCTAATCTTATTTCTGGTGGAAGCAGTAGTATGTTCTGAGCAGTTCCCTTGCTGAAAGGCTGAGCCAGAAGAGCTGGAATAATTGCATGATTTGCAGTACTGCACGTAAAAATGTAAACTGCAAGAGGAATATACCCAGCAGTACGGTGAGGTGAGAGAGAAGGGGAGCATTTAATACCCACTACTTTCCATTTAATACCCATTACTGTCAAGGGTTATGTACTCACTTCTGCGTTTGTTAAATGTTCAGAGCTTGAACTCTCTGGAAGACACCATAATACAAATTAAAGCCATCTTGCAGAGGGATAGAGGAGGGAAGAGTGCAGGCAAATCAAGTATATCCACTGTCAGGAGAAAGTCCTACAGCCCCAAAAACTGCAGCCTGGGATGAGATAACTTCTAGGGGATGAGAGCACTGTAAGATCTCAGGAGGCTGCTACCCCCAAGCCCCAGCCACCATGGCTCTGCTGATCACTCCACCTCCTCCTGGACAACCACAAGTCCCACTCTGATCCCTCACAGGGTTGCTGTAGGTGCCATCTCCAACATCCAGCATGAATGGATCTGTCAGTCAGTCTGCTACTGTGCAGTGTCTGAAGGCAGGGTGACAGGATCTGGGGGAGGCAGGACCTGGGGGAGGAAACTGGCCTATGGCAGATCTGTGGTGTCACTGTGATAGCTGACAAAAAAATGATGGGCTTGGTCCAGGGCTGGGTGATGAGTTCTTTCTTTGCAATGGCTTCAGAGAGCTTTGGATCCATTTTTAAAAAACATGAGGAGGGAATGGTTGTGGTTGTGCTTTTGACCATAATGTGATAACCACGTTATGGATGAGGGAGCTGGGTAAGTGTGAGTCACTGAAGGGTCACCTCTTTGAGCAATTAGATCTTTCCTGAATACTTCCTCACCTGGGCTTACAGCTCTGCAGCTGAGGGATGGGAACAGCCTACGTGAGCTTGCTCATTTGCCATTTAAGTCAGTTTAAATCATCAGTTATTAAACTGAATAAGCTCCTCCATGTGCTGGTTATCACTTCTGTGTGGGCATGTGGTGGCCTCTGCCAGAGGGGTTGTCCTTAACAGCTTTTTAACTCACTCTAATTTGATCCATCAGAGCATGTATTTCCATACGTGCTGTTCGTTAATTTTATATATAGCCCCACAAGTGCACCAGTGCAGCCCCCCCCCAGCTGGCTCTGGTCTCGTTGTATACATTGATGTATGAAAGTTAGTTGGATCCAGGTGATACTTGTTTAATGAGCATTTTAAAACATTTTCTTTTCCTGATTAAACATGGCAAGAAAATTTTCATACGAATATACCATGGAGAAAAGTAGAATTACGGGTGGAAACAGCCTTCAGTACAAACTGTTATGAATTTAAATTTGTTTTGTTTTATGTATGTTTTTCTTGCATTAATTTTTCAATCTCACTTCAGTTTTCATTCATTTAATTTGCTTCTTGTTGTATTACTCGATTTTGACATTTTTATTTTTGTACAAACAGCTTTTGAAATCCTGTCATGCAGTGTCTCAAACACAAGGTAGGATGGACGTATAATAAGCAAACTATTATTTCAGTGTGCTTTCCTTCTAAATTAAATCATTATCATTGGAGCCCTCCTTGTAAATGCAACCATTGGGAAGTGCCATTGACATAGTGAGCACAGTGTTAATCTTGTTTGCACACAGATATTTGAGCCTGACACAATATTAACAGAATTTTATGCTTTAGCATCTGAAATTCAGATGAATATGAACAGTGATGAGCAGAGGAAATATTTAGAGATTAACTTGTACATTAGCTGCTGTTACTGGAAGATCTGCTCAGAGTTCCAAACTGTGTGAGAGTGTCTGTTGATCTAAGAAAAGTGTTTTAGTGCTAACACACATATGATTAACTGCTAATGCTGACAGTCAGACAAAGGGTATCCACATATTTTAGTATGGTAATAAAATAAGTAATTCCACGCTGAGAAGAACGAAATATAGAATAGATGGCTGGAAATAGCTTCTTAGTGTCTGTGGAAGAGCACTTTAAAATTCACTTCAAATTCCAACACGTTGCAAGCTCTGGCAATTGCACTTTATGGCGTGGCTGTGCTGCTGTGGCTTCCTAAGTAATCATTACTGCAAGAAATCTCTATTAACCCCTGTCTTTCCAAGGGAAAGAGCTGCACTGGGCTGGAACACCCCTTGTACAGCACTGTCTGATCTGAATTACTCCCTTGAATTGGTAACATCTTGCACCATGACAGCACCCATTGTGACAACATTTATTTAGTGACACGTAATAATGAGAAAAACCCTCATTAGGCTAGGGAAAAAGTTATTTTTATTCTTCTTTTACTGTATGTGTTTCCTAGCCTGTGAGATCTCAGCAGGGAGCACCCTGAAAGCAGAGTGCCTTGGCTGCCCCTGACTCCATGGACGCAGTGTAGGTTCCAGAGGCTTGTCCTGCTGTGCTGGTGTGTTCACGTCAGAATGCACTGGCTGACCCGGCCTCAGAACGGCACAAAGGAGATCCTGCTCCTCTGCTAGATGCTAATGTGGTCTTGGAAGCCAGGTTCTCTAAAAGAATTCTGCACACAATACACTGGAACACAGAATATTTGTAGGACACTCTGTGCCTGTAGTCAAGTCACAAGCCTGAAACGTGAAATGTGTGAGTCGCTAAGGAACAAACACAGGGTTTTGTTTTATTTGGATGTTTCATTTCACACACAGGCAAAATCCAGCCAACATTTCAGAAGAGGTTGTCCATATTGATTTATTTATTGTGTTTCCATATTTTCATGTTAAAATTATTTCTTCATTACTTTCAAACTTTTAAGTCATTTAAATGGAGAACGTCGATTAATTTTTAATCATATTTATGGCAGTTGCTTTGCTATTATCATAATTACTTTTTTTTCCCCAAGAAGATGATGAGGATGATTAAGCAAGTGCAGGGCTAGATTTTTCAAGAGGGCAGGTATGTCACATCTGCATGAATCCACATTTACCTTGCAAAAGGAATAGAGGTGTGCCCTCATTACTTTAGACCTACATCTGCCCATTTTCACATATGCAAATATGCATTTGCACATCCAGAATAAGTGGCTCCTTAGGTAGCAGCTTATACAGCAAAGATCCCTGTCCAAGCAACTTTTAAAACTTCTGGGGGAATATAGTTTATAGAAATCAAGTCCCCTAACCATTATGCCCTGCATGATGGATATGCAGCAGTTACACCAAAGAAAATCGTGGGTTGGATTGTCTCTTCCTAAAACCTGTCCTAATGCTCCTGAGTTTGATTGTATAGATGGGTTAGATTACCCTGTGGGTCAATTTATTCGGGGTCCTTGGTGTTATGGATTTAAATAACTTCCCAGATTGAGAACCCTCAGGGAAAATGGAGATGCTGACTCTCAGTTCCTTTAAACTGCAGAGTTTCAAACCAAAAAACAGTGACAGGAGGAGAGAGTGTGGCTGCATGTGCATCTGAGAGAGAGAGAGGAAGGGAATTAAAAAAGTGCCCTCTGAGAGGGGATTCCCAGGCCAGGCACCATTTACACACAGAGCTTTAACTCTGCCTGCAGAGCCCAAGGCAGGCAGAGTTTATAGTGAGGTCTGGCATGTATTCATTGCTGGATTTTGCATGATGCATTTGGATACAGTTTCAGGTGGCTTCGAGGGGTGTAATCCCATGGAGCATGCAGCAGTATTCTAATCCTGAGGTGAAAAACATTCTCTCTATAATCATAAGGATCTCTAGGTCAGACAAAAATTATTTTTAAAAAAGATACTATTTTTTAAAAATACTACATAAAAATCTTGCCTACTGCAAGGAAGATGTTACACTGATGGATTTTTGTCGTTCCTGTGTTTATGAAAGAAACAAGTCCAGATCATAGATGAATTTCAGGCATTAACACATTGCAGTACTCTCACAACAGCAGTAAGAATACATTCCCAAACATTTCCTATCTGGAGAAACAGCAAATTGACATCTGCCTAACTTCTTCCCCATAACTGCAGCTTCTGCATTTTACCACACATTTCTTTAGAAGGTCAACCCATGACTCCCAGAATAGAATAAAAAAATATTTCCTAAGAATGTGTAGCTATAAGGATTACATCCAATTTTGAAAACAGAGTGACACGGGCTGGGGGGACGAGGGGTGTAAAAATAATGCTGTTACCTGTCTCTTCAGTGTGTTTTGCCTGTGTTTCACTCAGACACTCTCATGTGAAACGTGCTTCAGTGGGAACAAAAGGTCTAATGCAACACTTCATGCGGTTATTTTGGATTGCAGGCAAAGGAGATGCAGCAGATGGTGAAGCTGGAAGCAGAGATGGATCGCAGGCCAGCAACAGTGGTTTAAAGCCTCAACAAGCAAATTGAAGTTGGAGAGCACAGCATCCTTAAAATGAGAGCAAAATTCAAATAGCATTGCTGAGGTTGAAGAGCAGGCTTTTGGTTTGGTTTGGTTTTGGCAGGGGCTTGTTTTGGGTTTTTTTGTTTGTAATATATCGAGTGTAGCTATGGACCACCAAGTCTTAAGGTTTGCATTGTTTCTTTTTAAACACTGGGCACTGAGTTTCCTTTGTTGGATTTCCTTAAGAATTTTCTTTGCTCATAAAAACCCCAACCTGAAGATGAAGAGAGTTTTTTACACCCAGTCCTGTTCTCCTTTCTCTATCTCACCAGGCACCTTGCCTGCATCAGAATCACACGATCAGAGCCTGAAACACAGGAGATACCTTTAACATCATCTCTGATGGCAACAAAGCTGTAGTTCAAGTCGTGTTAATTCCTATTTGTGTTCTCGTGTGTGATGTGCTGTGCAGAAGCCCCACGCTGCCAGACCCCGACACGCCACGCCTCGTCCATGCTCGGCACCTGATGTCCCTGAGCCCACTGAGCTGGACCTTATGCCAAGTAATAATTAGGATAGTAAGGAGCTGAGTTTGGGTGATTTTAAATTATTTTTCAAGTGGGTTTTTTTTCAGGCAGCAGACAGCAGGCAGTTGAAAGGTAACTGCGTATATTCGAAAGTACAATGTGTACAAAGTCATCGGCCAAATGCATCAGCTGCAGCAGTAACTCGACAGGATATTTCTGCAGCCTAATGATGTCTTTCACAAGTGCCATATCTACTCTATCATGTCTGAGAGGAGCCAATATCCTGCAGAAGTTACTGCAGTGGATAACCTGAGGGAAATACAGTATATTTGTGCCAAAACTGATCAGTGCTCTAAGGAATTATGTATTAGGCACTTTAAGAAAAGTTTACATCCTACATTGCTTGTATAGAAATTGCATTTTGATCCTGTTGCTGCAGACCCTGGATACTACAGTTCATTGTAACTTAAAAGATTGTTTAAATGGCTTTTGGCAAAAAGTTTGTAACTGTGAAAATGTAAAAAGTATTTATACACTTGGGAAACACAACATTGTAGAAAATCCCATACATGTTGCCGCGTGATAAATTTAGTAAACAGAAATGCTAAGAGTATGTTTGCATGTGATACAAATGCTACTAAGGCTGTAATGCCTACTATATGACCACAGTCATGCTACTAGCTGGTAAATACTGAGTAAATGTATGGCACAGAATATTGTTTGATTAATTACAAAGACTTTTAGCATTACAAGGTCTCTATATATATGTGTGTATATTAATTACGTGGGCATTCTTGATACTTGTAGTAAAAGAAAAGTACATAACTAATTTAATTTTACACAGAAGTATTTATGCAGATTTTCAGAATTTCATATCAGGAATAACCTTTTTATGTCCATTAGATATAAAAACAATTTGCTAATGTGTTAATTTGCATGTTTCCAGAGCTTGCTGTAGTTATATTGCAAAACAATGCTTGTAAGCATTCGGCTTGGAATTTGTCCATGCTGCCAATTCAAAGATGACTGCATGGAAAACTGGTAGTTTAGAACAAATCAGATTCCTGATTTCAATGTACTAAGCACCAATTACTTTGTTGTATATGCTTGTACAAACAAATTCTACATATTCCTATAAACAAAATAAATGAAGAGAGATAATTATGTTATTGTCAGTCCTGAGATGAAACTTTCAACTTCTCTAATAAAAACCTTAAAAATTCAAATCCTTTAGTTTTGACTGCGGTGAATTGCAGGGTGGGGGTGTTATTAATTGCAAACTTTTAGCGAGTTGTATTTCCTGTAAAAATGTGCATAGTGTAAATATATTTCTATCACAGCTTATTTAGTCAAAGGAGTCTTTTTTTTTTTTTTTTTAATTTTATATAAGTGATAGAAGCATTGTGCAGCACTAGAGAACTGCCCCAGTTCCAGGAGTGTGGCAGCACAACCTGGAAATGCAGCAACCTGAGTGCAGTGTGGCAGCAATGAGACAGAGCTCAGTGAATCTTTAGGTGTTTAAAGCAGGGTTCAAACAAACTTTTGATGTATTTCAGCTTTCACATTCTGATGCCACAACCTGCACAGTCATCCCCTGGTCCTTTTTGATCCATAATGTTTTAAAGACAAGTTGTGTACTGGGAACAGCTCCCCCTGCTCTCTAAGCCTGGCTCAAGATCTGGATGGAGCTGGGAGCAGAAGTGTTTTCAGAGTATGCTGGACAGGACTTTCATTATGATTTTTCTTTCAGTTAAAAATGTCCTCTAGAACACAGCTGGTGGAGACAGTGCCGTGATCTGGAATTTTATACTGTTGCCTACTGCAGTGGTTTTTAGCCTGCAAGGAGAAGCAAATGACAGACCAGGTATGGAGAGAACTGGATGGTGAAGCATCTTAGGCTCACTTAGAGCCTGGCTGGAAAACCCTGCCCTACCTGTTAAAAGAAATCACTGGGAATGGAGGGCTTGGGTTCAGCCCACAGCCCTCTCTGAGGAAGATCGAGCCTGCCTGTTTAATTCCTTGGTGAGCATCCCATCCCTCAGGGGAAAATGCAGGTTTTGGAAGGCTAGAAAATACTGTCCAGAGCCTGTGTCTGAGTCTGTGCTCCCTGCTCAGCCAGGAGCGAGACATTCATCAGTTCTGAGAGAAAAATGGGCTTCTGTGAAACCACCGAGCAGGAAGGCTCAGCTCCCCACACGGATACGTATTTCATCCAGTGACAATTTAGCATAAAATGCAGGCGGTAATTTGAAATCAAGTGATGAATTTTGTCAGCTAAGTGTTTTGAAACACTGTTTAAGTAGTATTTGATTCAAAAATTATTTGAAGTTTGGCCGCGGAGGTAATGAGGTGAGAATTTCCATTGAGATGAAATAGGCTAATCAATTTGAACATTGATACTGAGTTAAAGCAGTTTAAAATGCCACTGCATGCCAGGGTGATGGATTCCACTTCACTGAAATTTCATCGAGGGAAGTGGCAGATTCTCCCTCTCCGAATCTCTTCAGATAAATTCAGCTCAGCTCTGATGGGAAGGGTCATGGCACCCTGGCCTTACAGGCAGCCTGCTATTCTTTCACTTCCAGTAATTTGGGGGTTGGTCATTAATTTGACTGTTTCCAGGTGGGGGCCTATTTAACCCCTGCACCACCTGAGTGCAGTTAAACTGCATCAGCAGAGACCCAAAATACCCCTCAGGGGCTGATTTCTTTGCAGACTCCAGGTGCTGCCTGTGAAACCAGCTGCAAGCGGCAAACACAATGGGCTGGAAAGCCTTGTTCCTGCTGGATGTGCCAACAGTGGTCCCGGGGCTGCAGCCTGCCTGTCACCGTGCTGTGTGCTCCCTTCCAGGAGGCTGGCAAGAGGTGTTATGTCTGGTAGTTGGAGGGTAGCAACGGGGGTTCAGCTTCAGAGATACCCAGGGATTCTCCAGAGCTGGGGCAACGCAGGGCTGATTCCAGGTGATCCGGTCTGGGACCATAAACTGTCCCTGGTCACAGCATTTCAGGGTGGCTGGTGCTGCACTGGCTGCCTCAGGTGGGACCTTTCTGCTCGGCCCATGTTTTGGGGGTTGCTCGGTGCTGGGAAATCTTAGGCTTTTCCCTTTTTTTGCTATGGAGAGCAGGATGAAGGCAGCTCTGCAGGCTGGAAGTGGTGGTTGTCACTGGAGCTGAAGGCTTTGTTCTTGTGCTGTGCCGTGGGGCTGTGGGTCAGCCTTGCCCCCGTCTCCAGCACAGCTGCTCCCTGGACCCTCCTGCACGGGCTGGGTGCAGGGGCAGCTGCTCAGGATTGTGTATTTCGGGGCTTAAAAGCTACCTAGAAACCTCAGAAAGGCTGGAAATCAAATAGTGGACTAGAGGAGGAAAGAAATACTGAGCTCATCAGTGTAGGACCTGAGGAAGCCAGGCACAAAAATCACTGCAGAAATACAGCCTGTAACAATCAAAGGTTATATTTTATGGAAGATTATATTTTTTCCTTTATGTAGTCCCCTGAAATTATAATCCATAGGTTAATCCTGTATCACAACCAACGCAGGTCTGACTCTGTTTGGGGGTGTGCAGGAATGGCTTTTTATCATGAAACAGGAGAGAGAGAGAGAGGAAATGGTCAGAATGTATTTAATATGTACAGAAAGCAGAAAAGGAATTTCAACATTATAGCTACAAAAATCAATATGTTCCTTCAGTACCTGCTTTTATTGTTTAAAAAAGCCGTTTTGCAGCAAGAAAGCCCCTCTCTGCACGTGTGTGCCCTGACAGAGAAAGGGCAGCTCCCCACAATCAAAACTCACCTTGCAATATCTTGCTTTTCAAAACCCTGGACTGTTTCCTCCAGATGCCTTTTCCTAAACTAGAAATGTGAATTGGTAGTAAATCCACGTAATGCCATCACTCCGGATCGCTGCTGACCCTTTGGCTTTTTACCAAAAAACCATCCTCAGCATCCTCATCCCCACTGCTCCTGGGACTGGTGTCGCTGTAAATCGTAAATATTTGGAAGTGCTCCTGCTCCCGGGGCGAGGGTGGCAGCGCGCTAAAGCTCCTAAAAAAAAGTCCCGATGAGAGGAGGGAAGAAATATTTCAACGTCGCATCACGCGGGAGCAGCGCGGGAGTCGGCTGCACCCCCGGCTCGCATCCCGGCGCTCCGGGCTGGCATCTCCCGCTCCTCCCGCAGCCCCGCTGCCGACAGCCCGGCGGCAGAGCGAGGGAGGGAAGGCGCTGGGCTGACGGGGACCTGAGGGGCCCCGGGGTGGGCAGGGCAGGGGGCGGGCAGCCCTCTCTGCCCAGGGAGGGGGTGCGCTCTGCTCTCACCCCGCCTGGCAGCCCTCTCTCCGCTTAGCGCCGGCCGGGGCGTCCCGCACCCTTGACCCCGCCAGGGACAAATCCCCGAGTGCCCCGGCTCGGCTGGCCCCTGTGCCACCTCCGAGGGACAGGGACAAATCCCCGAGTGCCCCGGCTCGGCTGGCCCCTGTGCCACCTCCGAGGGACAGGGACAAATCCCCGAGTGCCCCGGCTCGGCTGGCCCCTGTGCCACCTCCGAGGGGCACCCCAGGTGTGCCCTCCTGCCCGTACCCCCCAAAAACGCCCGCGCGGGCACGGCCGGTGTTGTTTCTGTTTTAATGCACCCTCTCGGGGCTGTTGGGTTTTATGTCGCGGTGCGTGTTGTGGTTTGACACATCTTAGAGCTCAGGTGTACCCACGTTCGCTCGCGGAAGGATGTGGGTTTGTGACCTTATCACACAAGAATAGCTGCACGTTTCTTCCTAAATTAACACTCGGAGCAGCTGTTCGGCTTCAACGAAATTAGTGACGCTCCGTGAGCAGCCGGCACTTGGAATAGGTATCCCCTCCTCCAGCCTCTCCGTAGGGACGGGCGCCACGAACCCGGGGCGAGGGGTCCCTGCCCCGCTCCCAGCGCCGGCCCTGCCCGGGGAGCGCTCGGGGTGAGCCCCGCTCCGCTCCAGCGCCGCGCTGGGCGGCCCGAGGTCCCCGCGGGGATCCCCGGCAGCCTCTGCGAGTGCGGCGAGGCCCCGGCGCCGGAGGGGGGGAATCCCTCCTTCCCTCCTCCCCGCCCGGCTGCGCGTACGCCCCGTCCCTCGGCGTGGGCGCTCCATCAGCTCCGCCGGCATCTCCCCTCCTCCTCCTCCCCGCACACCCACACACTTTCCCCGTCCCTCCTCCCCGCCACTCCGCAGCAGAGTGCTTTTGCAGCCTGTGCGGCTCCTGAGAAAGGAAGTGTTCGGCTTTTTTTTTCCTCCTTTTTATTTTTAGGTTTCTTGGTTTTTTTTTCTTCGGAGCGGACCTTTCGGAGGAGCAGCTGCAGCAGCCGCGGCCAAGCCGGGACCGAGCAGGGAGCATGGCCGGGGGGCGCCTCCCGGGGCTGCTTTTCATCTTGCGTGAGTACCTGGGTGGCGAGTCGCGACACGAAGCCCTGTCGCGACGAGGCAGCCGCTGGCACTGATACAAACTCGACACTGTCACGACACCAGTCCCGCATCACCGCCACCGGCTGCCACAGCTCCTCCGCCCGGCTCTGTCGCGACAGGGACGCCCTGTCGCGATAGAGTAGCTTACCGAAGCGGGCTCGGGGGCGGTGGGGGGTGTCAGGGTGGGCGGCAGAGGCTCGGGGCGCCGGGCCCGGGGCTGCCGGCGCTCAGCCCCGCTGTGCCCGCAGACGCCGCGGCTCGCCTGGCCGCCGAGCAAGAAGTTGAAAACCTCTCCGGGCTCTCCCCTAACCCCGAGAAGGACATCTTCGTGGTGCGGGAAAACCGGACGACGTGTCTCATGGCCGAGTTCGCCGCCAAGTTCATCGTCCCCTACGACGTGTGGGCCAGCAACTACGTGGATGTGAGTGGGGGCCGGGGGCGGCCCGGGGCTCCGGCAGGACCGGGGGTGGCAGGGGACAC
>VZTJ01000863.1:503094-601531 GCA_013397795.1 Orthonyx spaldingii
GCAGGAGGGGCACAACACGTCCCGGGGGCCGGAGGCGTCCTGGAGGCTGAGCCGGATCCAGTTCACCTACGACACCTCCGAGCGCACCTACTTCAAGGACGCCGTCAGCCGTAAGCGCCCGGGGCCGGGGTTTGAGGCAGATCCGGGCGGGCGGGGAGGGGAGCACCCCACGGGCTACTCGCTAAATGCAGCTTAGGGGAAAAAGGGAACCACAAACACACCCGGCAAACCCGGGACCGCCTGCCGGGTTTAAACCGCGTTGTTGTTTTTTCTTGTTTCCCTTCACTGTTTTTTTTTTTCCTTGTTTTTAATCACCGCTTGCCGTGGGAGGGAGAGCCCAGCGCTGCCCGGGCAGTTCCGTGGGACCCTGGGCCCGAGGGGATGGGGCAGGGAGACTCCTGGGCTGGAAAAGCTTGTCTTCTTTCCTGTGGGAGATTGTTTTTAAGCTTAATCCTGACGATAGTTGAATAGGTGGGAAAGCGGCAGTTTCCCAAGATAACCGAGACTGACATCAGCATCATACCCCTACACGCCTCTGCACCCAGCAGCCTCCTCTTTTCTCGCTGGGTTTCCATTCTTTTGGCTTTCATTTTGTTTCTATTTCATTTCTGCTCAGAAATGTGTTGTCTTGAATTGAAAAATGAAATATTGTCGTTTGCAAATCGTTCTCCCTCAGGATTTTCAACTCCAGTGAATAGGGCGTTTAGAGATGTTGCCATCAGACACGCTGGTTTTGGGGCTGTTTTTCGCACTGATGTTTCCACTGTTTGAGTCCCCAAAACATGGTGGTGGCCGTGCCTCATCAGCCCCTGGCAATGTGAAACACTGATTGCCTTTTTGTGCTGCTGGAGGGGAACAAAGGGCTGCAGAAGAGCGGGAGGTGGAAGGTATCCCTCATTCCACCTGGCTCAGCCGCATTCGGCCTTCGTTTGTAAAACAGGCTTGGTGTGATGGCAACATATTTTCTCGTAATTTATACTTGGGTGAAATGGTCACGTTGGATTTTCAGGAAAGGCTTTATGGCCTGTCTTGCTTTGTGGTGTGGTTCCCAATGGCACTGCTCCTTCCCGCCTGGATTGAGGGCCCAAGTGCATCCACAGAAATGGCCGTTCCGTAGGGAGCACCAGCACAGTCCCAGGCTGAAACCTGAGTCTTTACGAACGGGAATCATGTTTATGGTGTTCTGGCCGCCAGGCGCTGTGACAGAGCGGGGTTGTGCCTCAGGAGCGTGTGCTGCAGCCGGGGGTTCCCGGTGCGGGGGCTGCCCTGGCCCTGGGGGGTGTCACACCAAAGCAGGGTCCCGCCCCGGGAGGACGCAGCGCTCCAGGGGCAGCGGGGCCACCGCGCTGCGCCCCGGCCGCGTCACCCGCGCCTTGGGGTCATTGCCTCTGCTCGTGAGGGGCCCGCGGGGCCGGGCCCGGCCTGACCTGTCCGTGTCCCCTGGGCAGCCGGCAAGCACACGGCCAGCTCGCACCGGCTCTCGGCGCTGGTCACCCCCGCCGGGCGCTCCTACGAGTGCCAGGCGCAGCAGACCATCTCCCTCGTCTCCAGCGACCACCAGAAGTCCGTGCAGCTCCTGCTGTCCGAAGTGCGGCTCCAGCCCTTCGACATCCCCGCGGATTTTGTCTTCAGTGAAGGTAAGGAGCGGGCAGAGGCACGTCCTGCCTCCCCGAGGTGCCGGTGCTGCCGCGGCCTCTGGGGATGTTGCAATGTACTGGAGGAGTTTGGGTCCCGCCTTTTCCAGAGCAAGCTTCCCCTCACCCCAGCCTGCTACCAGTGCTCCCTGGAGTCCCTCCAGCCCGTTCCTTTCCTCTGTGGTCCCCAAAAAGGCTTTACACATTTAGCTCAGCTGCCAAAACATGGGCTATCATTGCGTGTGCGTTGGCTTCTGTAAGGACTTGTAGCGTCAGATTGCCGGCAAGCCCCAGCTGCAGCATCCCTGGGGAGCCCTGCAAGGCTGAGGGGTCTCCCCTGCAGCACAGAAGATGCTTCCGCACAGCCCCAGGGGCTTCTTAGGGCTGCTGCACACTGAGAAAGCTTGGAGCTGTAGTGTCAGGAGACTCTGGGGTGCACGTTCCTGGCTTCAGTTTGATTAATGCTCATTGTGAGGGTGAAGGAAGAGTGACAGGGACTTCAGCGAGGCTCCTGGAGCACTGAACACACGGGATGCCATTCCCCTTCTGGGTTTCTCTAACATCCTTGGTGGATAAAAGAAAACCTGAGTTAAAACATGCTGTTGTATCAAAGGGTTGTACTGGAGCCGTGCTGCCGTGGGACAGGATTCCTGCAGTTTTGGCTTCCTTTATCCCGAGGAACCCACGGTGCTCCTCCTCCCTGGCTCCCTCATGGCTTTCCCATCAGGTTGAATGAGGCAGTGTAAATATGCTCACCTGGATTAGGTGAGACCAGTCCCATTTTATTGTACTGCCTTAGCACTAAAATTAGTTAAACCCGTTATTGTAACCAGGTACAAATAAAATGTGTAATAGGCAGCTCGTTAGCAGCTCGTTTAACATGGAGTTAGAAAATGGTGGTATTCAAGTATTAAAAACATGGGGCTTTATTAGTTTGCATGTGGGAAATACTTTGGAGCACAATGAAAGCCAGCACGGACTGCAGAGCCGAGCAGTTGCACTCACGACTCACATCCTCTCACCAATGTAGTAAATTCGTGCTGTTGCATGTGCTGGCTCTGGCAGAGCTCTGCCTGCCTGAATTACTCATGGCAAGGCCCGTGTAATACTGAGTAGGTTTTATCCGTGGGCAGGCTTTTTATATATCAAAGTAGTACCACATTTTTCTTAGATTTACAGGAAGAAAAAAGTAGAACTTAATAGTTTGCTGTAATTTTTTTATTGTTGTTGTTGGCATATCTTTAACCTCTCCCTTGTCCTGTGGATCCAGGATTCCTGCATTCAGGGTTGAGCTGAGCAGACCTTGGAGGCTGAGAAAAGCACGTTTAAAATGTGCAAGTCTGTGTCAGTGATACCTAACTTGTGAAGTCCAAGAGCTCTCAGTTAAAACAACCAAACTCAGGGCTCATTGCCGAAGGAATCTACCTGCCATTTTCATGATAAGCTGTTTCCTGCCAGACAGTAAATTTGTTTCTATTTTGTTTTTTTCCTTTGTTGCTGTAGTTGGGTGGGATTTTTTTCTATAGAACACAAAGAGATCCTGGTTGGTTTGGCAATCTTTAAACACATGGAGGGAATTCCTCCAGAGGAGGACAGCACGGCTTCTCTCTTTGTCAAGCTCAGTGGGGTTTTTTGTTGTCATTGCTCTCATTATTCAATTACAGTCCTTTTTGTTGAATTCCACTGGACGTTAACCAGCAGACAGCACCTGAAGAGGGTGGTCAGAAATCCTGGGAGGTGATTTATCAGTGGAGCTCCATCCTGGGCTCTGCCGCTCTCCCAGCGGCGTGTCCCCACCAGCCGAGCCTGTCCTCGGCACACGCATGGCAAAACAGGACCCTTTGTGGGGTCTGAGAATGACTGCCAATCTTAAATTACAGTAATTAGTGTTCTCCTTTTTGGTTCATTAATTTCCCATTAGGTAAAATTCCTATTAATTATGAACAAGCTACAGAACATTTTAAAATATTTTAGAGTAGAGAAAGAGACCCGCCAGAGCAGAAGAATCGCTGAGACGCAGGAGGGTCGGGGCCCGTTTTCCACAAAGAAATGGGAAAAGGTTTTTTCATAGTCCTGACACTGTCCTGGCAGGGATAGGTTAAAAGGCTTGTATGGAGTGATTAGATTGCTTTTGGTTTTTTTAAATGCTTAAACTCACGTGTTAGAATTTTGTGGGCTTTTTTAAGGCACCGCTTCCAACCTTCACAAATCCTTCATATGTATATTTATTTATTTATTTATTTATATACTTCAACACAGAAGCAGCATAAAATTTTTTCATTGAGAGATTGCTAATTTTTTTTTAGGGAAATTGTGTGTACATTCTTTTTTTTAGAGGGAAATTGTGTGTATATTCTTTTTTGAATAGGGAAATTGTGTGTACATTTTTCAGTTTAGAAGATGTGTGAAATGAGAGCTGGATCAAGAGGGTGCGAGAAGGTTTAAACTGACAAAAGGACCCCAGAGAAACTGTCAGCTCTTTTGATTTTATATCTGTAAATTCAAATATAAAGGAATATGATGAAAAATACTAACACAAAGGGCTGAGAATTAGGGAGTGGAATCCTGGGGTGGCTCAGAGGGAGTGAGGCTTCCCAGTTGAGGGCTGTATTTTTTTTGAGGATCCTTTGCACCAAGGTATGCAGCCACTTTTAAAAAAGTATCTGGTCTTTATTTGTAAATTTTTTTTTTTCCTTTAAGCTATTTACTTATAAACACCCATCTCAAAATCTCAGAAATCTTGTCATGCCGGACACAACTGTGCTGTTTTTCCACCCCTCTGGGCAATCCCTGTGCTGATGCTCGGGCTGGCGCTGGTGCCTGCGGGAGGGCGCTGTGCCTTTTGCCGGTTTTTTTTTGTTTGTTTTTTTTTGTTTGTTTGTTTTGTTTTTTTTTGCCGTGTTTGCTGTGCAGAAGGATTCTGGAAGAGGAAAATGGGCTCTTAGGTGGTTTCACAGCCTGGTACTGGAATTGGACGAGCACTCACCATAGAAACCGTGGCAGTGCGTGAGCCTGGGAGGAGGCACAGCACAAAGGAACAGTGAGGAATGTACCTAAGCACCTCCTGTATCCGTCTGCAGTGGGTGTTCCACGGCAGGGACTGGGGGTGACACTGCCCTGGCAAAGGGGTGACCCCGCCGTGTTCGGGATGCAGCAAAACTCCCAGCATTGCCTGAGCTTTCCCCTTTTTGCCAGGGACCTTTTTGCTTCCCTGGACTGAGGGTAAACCCCAGCAATTTGGGAAATGCTGAGATCCTGGTGACCTGGAGCGAAATACTGGGGGACATTTGAAAGAAATGGCTGTTTTCCTGCAGGATCATTAATTCTGAAATCGTAGCAGTTCCCAGTGCTTCATTTGCTGAGCATCAGCCTGCCCATTAACTGGATGGGGTTGAATGTCCAAATTTGCCTGCCATGGACTTCATGGCAACCTTCTGCCCTTCTGCTCTCCCTCTGCCTTTTCCTGTGCTGGTGGAGCAGGAATGATACCTGCTGCCTGCCTCCCTGCTGCGTTGTGCACCTCAGTGCCTTTGATTTGAATTCTTGGGATAAAAAACGCTTTACTTGAATTCTTGCGGTGAAAAATGCTGTATAAATGTTAAAGTACGTTGTTATAAATGTGAAAATATTTTTATTTGTCATAAAATGATGAGGTTTAACATTATATTCATGTTAAAATAGAAAAGTCATCCTCCTAGCAGTCAGCACCCAGAGAGCCTTGCTTCTGCTGCAGATGTGTTTGTGCTTAGCACTTCCAGTGCCTCTATGCTGGGTCCTCCCAGCCCCATTCCCGTTCCCCCTGCAGTCTCCAAAGATCCCAGGCTTTGGTGGTCTGCTCCAAAAGGAGAAAATGGATGTTTTTGGTGAGGAGAAAGTGTGGATAGGGCAGAGGCAGCTGCTCTCCCGAGGAGGTGCAGCGGGTCCAGCTGGGTTTGGGGATGTGCTGCTGGAGACTGACAGATTTGCTTGGCTTTTTTTTTTTTTTTTCTGTTGGCTTTATTTATTTTTTATTTTATTTTAATCTTCTTTTAAAAAGTGTCAGGATAAAGAACCCTCTTCCTTGGCTGCTTGCAAGAGGTCACACCTTTTTGAGTTGTGACAGAGACACTTAGACACAGCCATGGCTTTCTGTGGACACCGGGGCTCTGGCCGCATCCTCTGGCATATTTTGTGCTCTGCAGCCGGTTTGCTCTGGTGGAATTCTGATGTTACAAGTGGGTGCTTTAGAGCTGGGTCTGTTCTCTGCACTGGTGCTTTCAGCTTTGCCTTCTCCACTGGCTGCAGCCCTCCACGCCCAGCCCGTTCTCCTGCAAACGCTGGATCGTTCCTGCTTAGGGAAATGTGCACGGGCAGACCTGGTGTGGTTGAGCACAGGGGAATCCTCTCAGCTGGGTTTCCAGCAGCTTTCTTTCCATCTTCTGTAGGGTTTAAGCAAAGCCACTTCCAAAGCAGAGATCAGTGTCCAGCCACTGTGATCCCCTTCTCGTTGGCACCTCGGCACACCCTGTCTGCAGCCTCGTGGGGGGTGCACAGGAGCTCCTGGAGAGTGGATCCTTCCCGTGGGAAGGTGCTGCTTTGTCCCTGTGGGCAGTGGGGTCAGAGCAGCCCTGGCCCCGCAGCACTGCCCCGTGCGTGGCTCTTCCTGCAGCCAGCTCAGCCTGGGCTGTGTCCCTGTGAGCTGCTCAGGCCTCAGCATCCTCAGCTGGGAACAGATTCACAGAACACTAGAAACCCAGTTTTGGGAGCTAAATAATAATCAGGGTTTCCCCCCCATTCCCCTTACTACAAACAAACAAAACCCCTGCATTGCAGCAATTGCCGAATCGCCTGTACCACAGTCCTGGTGATTAATCACTCCTCTGCTGAAACAGTGAGCAACTGGAACTGAAAAGGACATTTTTTTGTGTTAGACTACATTTCACTTCTTCTTTTTTTGTGTTTCACCTCGTTTACAGCTTGAAATGTTCCCTGATGGCATCGCTATGAGCCTGGTGCTGGGAGGAGGCTGCACTCCAGGGTGCAGTGAAGCTCCTGGATGTGCTGGCACTGCTGGAGATGGGTCCCTGCTGTCACCTTCTGCCTGGGCCTGGGGGTCGCTGGGTTTTTCCTGCTCTTTGCCACATGCTGTTAGATTTGTGGAGCATTTGCTCTTCGTGGTTATTGCAGATCTCTGCAATCAGCTGCCCGGGGAACCCATCTGGACAGTCTTTAGCAAGGGGAGGAATTCGTGGTGCCCTTTGTATTCGCTCATCTAACACACAGCCTTTCTATTTAACCTTTTTTTTTTCTTGAAGTTGTCATTGTTTCCAGCACCTTTCTAGTACAATGAAGAACATGAGCCAGAGAATTGTCCTTCCTGTATCATGTAACTTTTTTTTTTTCCCCCCCCCAGATTTGGCATTTTTCTTCTTTTTAGCCTGGCAGTCCCATCTCAGCAGCATGGGCTCTGCCTGTCCATCAGCATGGAGAAGCAACAATCCTGTGGGGAAAAAAGTTCTTCATAATCCCGTCATTCAGGCCTGCAGTAGACTCTGGAAGTGTAAGGGAGCTGAGCCAGGATTACCAGTGTATCATATTTCCTGACCTTAGTGGCCTTTCCAAGCTTGATAGAAAAGTGTTTTGCCATTGTATCACTTTTCCAGTGGTTTATTAGACTGTGGCAGAGACTCATCAGCCAGAGAGGAAAACACTGGCAGGGCTCACGTTGCTCCTGCTCCTCCTTTGCCATGTTTGGTGGGCAGTGTGGGGTGCTGGGTGGTGACACAGACATGTGTGTGCTCTGCCAGGGCTGGGGCCGTGTCTGTGGGGAGCGCACAGAAAGGGGCAGCGATGCTGGTGGACACCTCCTCTGCCAGCTTGCAGATAGAGGGGGAATCTCTGCATGATGTGCAGGGTGAGTCTGGTGCAGGATTAAAGACTGACCGATTTTGAGGCCTCTACAGACTCTTAACAGAATAAACAAAGCAGCTCTTCAGTCACTCAGGAGGAAACTCTGGCTTCGACTGCCCCGTTCCCAACAAGGCCATCGTTGTGTGGCAGAGGGCTGAGCTTGTGGGCATGGATGTGTTTTCCCAGTGCGTGGGCTGGTTTGAGAGATGCTGCCTCTCCCTGCATCCCTGCCTTGTGACTGATCCCACCTCGCTCCAAAGCAGTTGATTTTCTCCCCGGGGCTCTGCTGGCAGCTGCTGCTGCTCTGTCCTGCGCGGAGCCGTGACTGGGGAGCCACCGCTGCCGCAGCTCAGGCTGGCCCTGTCTCAGCCTCTTTCCCCTCTTTCTTTCCCTGCAGAACACAAGTGCCCGGTGGACCAGAGGGAGCAGCTGGAAGAAACCCTGCCCCTGATCCTGGGGCTGATCCTGGGGCTGGTGATCGTGATCACCCTCGGCATTTACCACATCCACCACAAGCTGACAGCCAGCCAGGTGCAGATCCCGCGGGACAGATCACAGTACAAACACATGGGGTAGGCAGCAGCGCCGAGCAACCCCAGCTTTTATCAGGTAGAAAAAGCAAAAGCACTTTTTTCTGCGGGCGAGGAAAGGTTCTGGGCGGGGGGGTCAAGAGATGGTATTCACTGCACCTAACCCTGAGTGCTTCATGGAGACACTCAGGCTAAGGCTCGGCTCTAACACAGACTCTGTAAGGAGACTCCGTGTCTGAGGTGTCTGTAGGTGGTTTGAATACCTTCTTAAGCAGCTGGGCTGATCATCTGGAAACAGAAACGCTTCACATGTCAGAGTTTCACACGGGGAGCAAAATTAGCTTTCTTGTTTTATTTATGTTTTTTTCCCTTTCTCCCATCTCAAGAGATTCTTACCTCCCCCTGCATCACCTTCGGAGCATTCGGCCCTCCACGTTCCTGTCTGTGCAGGAAGCAGGGCTGGGAGACAGAGCCACTGCACAGGGTTCATTCAGGCCCTCTAATGAAGGGGCTCAAACCACATCCCTAAGTTTGCACTCATGTTAAGGAAAGCATGGAGGCAAATGCAGGTGTGCTTTGGAAAAAAAAAAAAATTCAAGGTCAGTAACTCCAGTGGAGCAGATCACACCTGTGGAGCTGACCTCACACTTAAGACTGAGTGAAGAAAGTTTGTTTTTGCTTCTTGAGCCACATCTGAACTAAACTTAAAAAAAAAAAAAAAAAAGGAAAAAAAAAGTATCGATACACAAATTATAGAGTGCCGTGCTACTGCAAGTCAACTGAGAAATGCTTCTGGCTGGGCATCCTGCACGTATTGTGATTGTGGTTGAGGTGTTACATTGCTACCTGCAACTGGTATTTTTCACAACAACAAAAAAAAAAAAAAAAGAAAAAGAAAAAAGTGATGTTAAAGTTACTATGCAGATTATTCAGGTATAAACTAATGTAACAGAAAAAAATATAAGGGAACCCTTGAAATCTATCCTTAAATGTAGACGATTTTTAAAATTAATTAAAACATGTACATATATAATACTTGATTTGCCTTCTTCTTGTGAAGTGATGTAATGCTTGTACTCACTCCATGATACCAGATGGAATCGGAGCACAAATACATCATTGGAGTGGATGTTACATGTAGGATTTATTCCAGCAGTGGTTTTGCTGCAAATGGCTTGGTGAAGACATGGTGGTGGTTCAGTACTCTGTGATTTGTTGGTTGTTTCTGATGTTCTTCTAATCCCCTGGGATTTTTTGCTGTGTGTTGTGTGGGCAATGAGGTGTTTTATTCCAGTACTGTCCAGTTCCCACTGAATCCTTTGAGTCCCCTCAGCTCCGTTGTTACCTCAGTAGGAGTTAGTGCAGGCCCTGTGTCAATTTAGGGTATGCAAAATACTTCCTTGTTCTTAAACTGACTTGATCCAAACAGGCACTCAGATTATTTTCTTTCAGCTTAAAGCTGAATAGTAATCAAAGAAAAATAGTAATTTCAGTGTTGGGGAATGGCAAGAGAAGAAACGTAACTGTTTTTTAATGCTGTAGCCTCCTCCAAAATTCATGGATTTTTTTGATGAAGGTGAATGGAGCATAAAACCTTCCTTTACTCCTGTCTTATTCCTGGTGTCATTTCTATGCTGTGCTCAGCTTTCTGTTTTCTCATTTGGATGCAAGAAGCAGACTTATGGCACTAATGATGATGGTGGCTTTGCCCTTCTCTTTTAAAACTCCAGTGAAAGTCCTGGGTGAACTTTAGGCTGACCAAGTGCCACTGCCTACAATGAGCTGGTAATTAAAAAAATAAAAAAGAAAAGGTTCTTTTAGAGGCAGTTAGTGAAAGTCAGAGGTAGCAGGAGGGTGAGCAAAAGGATTAAAAGTTCATCCTTAATAGAGAGGAGCTTTGTCCTGCCTCGCCTTTGTCTGCCCTGGAGCCAGGAAGGCTCTCCCAGCCAGCTCCCATCAGCCAGGCACATCTGCCACTGTGACATCCCAGAGAATAATAAAATCAAAAAAGGGAGCCAGCAGCTGAGCTGCAGATGCCAGAGGAGTCCCTCCACTGTCCTTTGTCTCCCAGATAGGACATTCTGGCAAGGGGGCTGTGGGAATGACAGGAGGAATTGCACCAAACCGGAGCAGCACCAGTCACTAAGCGGATGTTCCCACCCGGCTGGCTCCCTCCCTGGGAAAATGGGAAGGTTCAGGGGGTTCACACGGAGCTGCTGAAGGCAGCAGAACCTGGGGCTTGGCTGAGCTGCTGCGTGTCAGGGCAGGAGAGGCAGTGGCTGGGATGGAGCTGCTGCTTGGGCACCGTCCCCAGGCTGCCCTGGGGGTGGCCGTGCTTTGGTCAGGGCGGTGCTGGTGGGTTTGGGTCCCTTGGTGTTGCTTCTCCTGCTGCACCACCTGAGCAAGGCCTGCCTGGAGTAACAGGGGCATGATCCCAAGCAGCTGCATGGATTTAAGATGGAAAAAAGGCTGATCTGATGGACTCTGCAAGCTGATTTTAATTTGCCCTGCACTGGCCCTGTCAGGGCACTCACAGGAACTGTCCCTACCTGATCCCAGTGCCTGAGCACTGCCAGAGCACCGAGGTGGTGGCATTGGCCATGGGATGGGGACAACTCCCCCAAGAGCTGATGCAGCTCCTGTGCCCACACACCTGCAGGACTGTTTCTGCTTTCCATGTCAGATGAGGGCTTCCCTTAGGAAGCCCCTGGCATCATCTTCAGGGGGAATGTGTCTGGAAGCTGTTAGGGACAGAGTTGCAGGAACACAATAATTAATTTCCTGATTTTCTGAATTGATGGAATTTTTTTTTTTGTTGGACTGAAATGTTTTTCCTTTTTGGGGAAGAAAGGGAATAGAAACAATTTCATCTCAGTGACAGTTTGTGTCCCAGACTGATGTATCTTGCTTATTTAAGATGTTGAGTGAAAACCGTTTAAATCTTTTAAGTCTTTCCATCCTTTTGCTCATGTTTACTGAAATGGATCTGAATTTTCCATTGCTTCAAGCTTTTCAAGCCTATTTATGAAAAATTATTTATGAGAGTTTATGTCCACCTTCCCTCCTGCCTGTCAAACTGCAGCAGCATCTTGAGGATGGCAGCACTTTATTGTGGTTTAATTTTGTATTTAGCTTTCATTCATTGACGGCTTTTTGTGGGTGAGGTGCAAATTGAAAGCTTTGCTTTATAGGTGTTTATGAACACAGCAGTGAAAGGTGGATAAATACACCTTATCACCCTACCGAGCTCTGTAAGGACCTGCAATAATTAAGCACTTACTAAAGCAGCTGCTAATGACTTACAGAGTACTTGTGATTAGAACTTTAATTATAAATTATCGATGTGTTGCTGAGGAGGGGGCTGACATAGCCAGTAAGTGTCCTGGCCTCTGGTACTACGATTATGAGTGCTTGGGAGTAGTTTTAGAACTGGGAACTCAGAAAAAGCCATCATTCCTTACTGACTGGTGGGAATAATTTCACTGGAATATCCCACCATATCTGGAGCACAGTTTCGGAGTGAATGGATGCTCTTAACATGCCTTGTTTGTTTGTTGTTTTTAGGTGATGGCATTACATTTTTTCAATGTATTTTGAAATATTTACTGACATCAGCAACCAAAAGTAATATAAAAAAACCTCATTGGTAAGACTTGAAGATAGCAAATGACATTGTAGGTTCATCAGGTCACTGGTGCTGCTGGGGGAACTGGGAGGATCTGCTGTCAGTAGGTGTGAGAGCTGAATAGCTCTGAGCCAGGAGCTAAGGATGTGTAGGGCAAAAAAAAGAAAGGATTATTTAGGGGGCAGGGAATGGAAGGTGGAAATGCACTGACACTTGGAAATCAGTTGGGGCAGCTCTATAAATCATTGTTTTAATATCTATATTTATATATATGTATGTGTATCATATAGATACATATACACACACAAGAACACTTTTCCCTTGTTCTCTGCCTGGTCTAGTACTGTGGGACTGAGTCCAATCTATAAACTAGAAAAAAGGCATGGGAAAAAAAGCAAACCACACCGAAACATAAAGTCTTTATTAATTAATTTATTTAACTTGCATGTGCATTTGTCTCACCAGTAGCTGGTGTTCACAAAAAAACCCCTTTGAAATCGACAAAACTCTCAGTAAACTTGATGAACACTGTTTAAAGTATCTAGTGATAAGAAAGTTGCAGAAAATTCTTCACTTGTACAGCTTAAAATGTGCTGAATATTGAAGAAAAACCCCCCCACCAACCCTTATTTTTTTATTCAAAGATGGTTAAAAAAGTTAATTTTGTGGCTAGTATGAAGTTGTGCCATATGCCATTGCCTGGACTGGTGCAGCCTGGTTTCCTGAGTTGTCAAGACTACAAAAGAGAGCCCTGGGGGGCTGTGGGTGCTGCTCCCGGCCGGGTGGGCACCAGGAGCTGTGGGGTGGCGGGAGCCAAACACATTTTCTTCAGTGTCTTCTTAAAATGTGCAAACAGGGTTAGGAAGAGAAAGCAGTGGGGATAAGACACAGATGTAAGAACATCTATTCTATGTTCCAGATCACCTTTATCTCCTCTTTTTTTTTTTTTAAATTGCTTCTCTCCCTCCCAATAGTCTTTACATTTTTAGGGCAGAAGTAAAGGAGCTTCTATACTATTGGCAACTCTTTTCTCCCAGAGGAAGATCTCTAAGCAACAGCTCCTACCAGGTTTAGATGTTTGGTTATAATTTACTACAATAAATAACAATTTATTAACTATGAAATTCCATAATAAGAAAGAAACTGTGTTTTCACAAAGTTGGCTTTGTGGTTCTTAAAAGATACCATAAAATGAGGTCAGTAAGAAAAAAAACCAAACTTGAAAAACATGGCTTTTGTATTATACATAATTAAAAACAACTAATCGTTAATAAATAAAATTAATTTCTTATTGAAATAATTATGAAGCACCTCTAAAAATTTTAAAGGCAAAATCTATTTAGGCCTACAGTTAACATGCAAAGTTCATTCAACAAATAACACAAAACTGTACCGCAGTAGTCAACTGTTGCATCAACATTCAGAAAGGTCTAGACAGCAGCACGACTTCTCCTCCATGGCAAATGCCTTGCACCGCATCCAAATCCCATCCCACCCCACCTCATGGCTTTGCCTGAGCTCTGGGGCTCCCTCCTCCTGCCCTCCCTCTCCACTGCCAGAGCGTGACAGAAATAGTGGAGGCTTCTGTGGTGGCAGAGCTGGCCTTGCGGTGACATAAAAAAAGAGGGATCGCCTGGCCTGGGAGGCCCCTTGGGCCAAAGCTGGGTGGGGGTGTTGGCTCCACCGAGGGGGGAAAGGGGAGACCCCGACCATGGTGGGCCCTCAGCAGAGCAGGGGCTGCCACTGTCAGCGAGTGCTCCAAGCCAGGCACTCCCACCAGCATCAGGTTCCTTGGCTCGTCCGGCGGCCGCGAGGGCGGGATGGGCTCCTCACCACATGGGAAATCTGCAAAACCTTACAACTTCCTAAAGGGGCTTGTGGTTTCTTTTCTTTTTTTTTTTCTTTTTTTTCCCCCTGTTTTCAAAAGGGTTAAAAAAAGTAGGAAACTTCATGTTCTCAAATTCTTGCTAAGTTACACTTATTACTTCAACTAACACAACAGTTACATGACAAAGTACTGCAAGTTATCAAAATGTACTGTACAGAAAATTACAAACTTGCTGCAAAATACATTGCGCTGCTCTGACCGAGATAAAAAGTGCTTTATTTTGTCAGAAAAGTGTTCTTCTGAAACAGAAGTGCCGTAGCCTGCAGTAAAGTTCTGGTCTTTCGTTCTGGCTGTGCTCTCCTCTGCCAAAGGACCTTTCCAACGTCAGCGTTTGGTGCCTTCTGCCCGTGTGGCCCAGCAGGGAGCAGTGCTGCGGAGCAGGGCCGGGATTGCTCCCTGTCCCTGCACACAGAGAGCACAGACAGCACTGCCGGGCTTCTTTACACACCGCGGTATTTCCGCAGGGCTGCTTCCCTTCACACTCCTCCCCGCCGGCAGATCCCACACAACTGCTGGCACTCCCACATGGCCGGGAGCCAGGCTCTGCACCGACCTCTTCCCAAAAGCTTCAGCGATGCCTGTGCTGCCTCATGAGGGGCACGATGCAGGAGGGGGGCCCAGCCAGTTTGAGAAAGGGGTGTCTCAGCAGTTCCTGTGCCGTGGCTCTCTGCGAGGGCTCCCGCACCAGCATCGAGTCCAGGAAGCCCCGGAGGACCGAGGAGACCTGAAACACCACACCAGGGTTAGGGGTCGAAAAAAAGCACCCAGTTCCAGCTATGCTGTCTCTGTGCATGCTGATTTCTCGGGAAGACAAGGGACACTCTGTGATCTTCCCTATAGCAACAGCTGTGCTGAGCTGGAGGGCTGTGGGTCCTTGACGTGCCACTGACGTTTAAAGGATTTGGGTATCCCTGGGGTGCAGCACAGCATTAAGGCAGGCTGAGGGCTCAGGTCTGATGGAAACACACCCAGGCTGGGAGGTGCCCAGAGGCTCTGGCACAGAACATGGATGTTACCAACCCAGACACAGCAGAGCCGATGAGCTGAGCTGCTCTGGTCCTTGGGCAGGGTGGGAAGCTCAGGGAGCACGAGGCTGTGCCCAGCTCCCTTTGCCATCACCCGCTGCGAAAGCAAAGCCTGGGCTGGGCACAAACAAGGCCATGACTGCTGGCTTTGGCCTCACTTCCTCCCACAGCAGTCCTGCACAGGCCCCACTGCTCAAGGCAGACCTTAGAGAGGTGGGTCACCATTTGGGCGTGCAGGTGTGTGCCTGCAGCATTCCTGCACACGTGGCTGCGCAAAGCCCTGGTGGCCAGGGAAGCTGACCTTGTGCATGTCCTTGACGCGGGGCGGGAGGTTGTCGCGGATGCGGCGCATGGCCTGCAGCGGCGGCTCGTTGAAGTAGGGGGGCTCACCATCGATCATCTCGATCACCATGATGCCCAGGGACCAGATGTCCACCTGCAACACACACAGGGTCAGGAGCACTGCTGGCAGGGCAGGGGGCCAACAGGCTCAGCACGGGGGAGTGTGCAAACCTCGGAGCTGGCTCATGCTGCTGTCTGCCGCCCATCTGAGCCAGCAGACTGGAGAGCCAGCACCATCCATCTTTCTTTTTTAACCAGCCAACCGTGATTGTATCTTCTGAGCAGTGAGGGCCTTGGCAAAACACATCAGCAGGGACTTAGAAGCGTGGGTCTGTAGCTGGTTTAGGTGCTGCCCACTGGAAGCTCTGTGCCTTGGTGAGGCTGTGAGCTGCTGCCCTGCATTCCAGCTGCACTGATCTGCACCCACTGACTGCCAGCCCCAGGCTGGCTCTGCAGCTGCTGGAGAGCTGGGCACACTTCAGCTGCTGTGAAATCACTTACTCTGTTCCCCTGAAGCATAAAGGCTACAGGAACTCCAAGACCCCAAGGCAAATGCAAGCACTCACTACACCCAGGTCTGTTCACAGCCAGCGCAGGTAAGACATTACGTAAGACGTTTGGAAAGTGATTCAGCTCCAGCTCAAAAAACAAACCTCACCTCCTGGCCTGCTGCAGAGCTGCTCCAGAATCCCAATCCTCTGATGACTGTAATTCCTGTCATTTGCTAGCCCAAATACAGCCAAGGCCAGTTCATTCTGCTTTTGCTCTTTTACCAACACTATCCTTTAGCTTAAATCCTCTTTTTTTTTTTTCCCTTTCCCTTCTGGTGGGGAAACTTAATGTAGCCCAAGTTCAGCCACTTTATAATCCCCCTAAGCTATTAATGGGGCTAATAATAGTTGATGCTATTATCCCTTGGCTATCTTCTACAACAGCACAGATCCTGGGTGCAGAGCAGTGCCTCCAGGATCCTCTTGCTGTGCCGTGCCAGAGCAGTGTGAGGATTGAGCAGCTCCTGGCCCTGCCCATCTCCCCTTTCCTGTGTATATCTGTATTTCTATACATCCATATCCTATATGGGTATGTGTATGTGTGTACCTGTGTGTAAACACATCCGTGTCCCTGGCTCGATCTGCCTGGCAGGGCGAGCTCTGCAGCTGCTGCTCTCAGCCCTCTCCCGCAGAAGCTGTGTCGCCTGCAGAGGAGCAGAGGCAGCGCTGTCCCGCTGCGGAGCTGTGAGTCACTGTCACGGCTGAGCGCGGCACAGGGAGGGGGTTGCCCTTGCCAGGCTGGCAGGGCGGCAGTGCCGTGACTCACAGCTGCCTAATGGATGGGGTATGGCACTGCGGAGCTCCGGGTCCCCCCGCCTTGCTGGGCTCCTCTGAAGGATTCCAGTAAAAGTGTGTGCGTTGCCTTTCTCAGAACACGTGGCAGTGCTTGAAACAGCTCCCACAGAGGTGCTTTTCCTACCTCTCCTGTCTCTCAGCTAATGACAGCGATGACTGCAAGGAATGAGCCCACGTGGAGACCAATCCTAGCACAGAGGGTGGCAGTGCAACCCACCCAGGGGTTCCTACAGGATCCATGCCTCTGCTGGCACTCCTCCAGAGGAAGGGAATGGCAGACTTTAGGCTGGATGAAAGCAGAGTGGCTCTGTGCAAACACTGATGTGACCGGGCTGTGCAGGAGGGGCGTGTGAGTGGGCTGCTGGTTTGGCACATGCAGGTGTGCACACATGTAACTGCACCTCCAGCCTGCAGGCTTGATATTAAAGAGTAGCAAAGAGCCTTTCACAATGTGAAAATGAGGCCAGTTTCCTTTACTACAGCACCCCAAGCCAAAATACGTAAAGGCATTATAGTGCTAGGAGTGCTAAATGGAGTTGTTATTTAATGACTTCATCTTAGGGAAATACTTTCAAACAAGGCACGGTGTAGCACTCTGGGGCAAACGTAATTGCTGCTATTTAGCATAGCTGTGTAAATGCTTCTGAACTGCACAGCTCAGACAGAGCTCCATGGGATTGGGATATCCCCCCTGGCAGTGCCTGCTGCACTCACCTCGGTGCCACAGGGAGCTGGGATATCCCCTCTGGCAATGCCTGCTGTGCTCACCTCGTAGGGAATTGGGATATCCCCCCTGGCAGAGACCCTGCACTCACCTCGGTGCCGTAGGGCAGGCGCGATATCACCTCCGGCGCCATCCAATACGGTGTCCCAACAAGGGACTTCCTCCTGGGGACCTCCTTTGACACTTGGGCACAGAACCCGAAGTCAGACAATTTTATCTGAAAAGAAGAAGGAAAAGCCTCTCTTGAATCACAGCACAAACTCCTCCGAGACACAGCTCTGGCTGCAGCTGGAGGGACAGGGCTGGAGCTGCAGTGTTTTCCTGGGACAGGACAGCAGCCCAGCTCTGGAGCAGTGTCTGGAGATGGGAGCACAGCCTGGGGAACACACAACTCATTAAAAAGAAGGCAAAGGGACATGCAGGAGGGTGGCAGTGGCGCTCATTCCTGATACCATCTGTCACAGCTCATTGCCTCTCCACCAGCAAGGGATGCACAGGTGATAAATGGCTTATAACACTTAAAAATAGAAGGAAAGCAAAATATTCCAAAGTAACAGAGTCTTACAAGGAATCTATTACTGCATACACAGACCCCCATGTTTGTAGTTATGCATGTGATCTCCAGTAATACACACATTCCAAGTGAGGCACACCCCTCCTATGGTTTGTGCCAGGTACCAACCCCTGATGTTCCAGAAAACATGGGGAACAAGTGGCATTCACCCCATTCCCTTTCACCCCCCACTGTAAATAAAACCCCTTCCAATCATTTGTCAAGCCCAGGACCTCACACTGTGGACTATCACTGAAGAAGCTGTCATAATGCAGCAGGAGAGGTAACCTGGAGAAGGCAGGGCAAGGTACAAGACTCCTTGCTAAAGAGCTAACCTGTTCCCTTTGCTTGGGAACTCAGGAATTAGTACTGTCCTTGAGTAGCTGTGGCAGTGACCTGAAATAGAAATAATGGGATACACAAGCACTCCGGAGAGCAGCTCTTGCAGCATCATGTGCCTGGCTCACACTTTTATGACAGTTTTTTTTAATAACAAGAATTATCACTTCCCCCTCCCTGTCGCTGTACAATGCCAAGGTGAAAACTCCTCCAACCTCCAACCACAACAAACTGGTCTGAAGGTTGGTGGCATCACCCCCTTCCAGAAACAGCTTGTTCCTTAAGGCTAAAATCTCTTTTTTTAACCCTCCAAGAACTTATTCGGAGGCCTGGAAGCTATCAAAGGGGTTTTCCTGGACATTTTCCTAACCTCTATCACTGCACAGGTCAATGGTGACCCATGCCCAAGGTCCACAGGCTGTGTATCCCATCAAGTACTCAAAGCCTGGGGATGCAAAGTGAGCCCAAACAGCCCCAGGACAACCGGAGTGAGGAGTTGCCTAAATCCCTGCATTGTGTAGACTTACTGTCAGCACTCACTTGTTTTCTTTTGGATTCAGCACAGACATTACTTTTTTTAAAACTTACGGGTATCATTTTTAACAGAATTATGAAATGATTGTTGGTATTTTTAAAACAAAGCCAATAATAACCAAGTCCTCCATACTAAATGTATTTTCCAGTTTACAGGATGAAGAATGGAAGAAATAATGTGTATTTTGGAAGCAGAGCCCAATCTTCTTTTGTAGGAGCACAAGAGGTTTTGCATATCTATTGCTCATTCGAGTACATAAAAGACGACGATTTTCTAAAAAAAGATAATTGCACAACACAGCCATGAAGAAATCTGCAATGCAGATAATAAGGACTGGAGTAATGAGTATAATGAGGCACTGTATGCAGATCCCGAGTGCAGATCAGATGTTATTTCAGCAACATTAACTGAAATCACAACTGAAAAACTCCTACACACGTGGGGTTTTCTTTCCTTGACGGGATTAGCAGGAGCGGCCTGTGGCTGCTGCAGGAAGAAAATCCCTCTCCCTTGGTGAAGTGGGCATCAAATTAGACAGGCAAGCCTTTGGCTGCAGAGGCAGACCAGGCCTGGGAAGCCAAGAGCTTTACTTTTGGAAGGGGAAGGTCTGGATCTGGTTCCAAACCAAAGCTCTTGGGCCCAGTCCAACCCTCCAGGTCTTGCCTTAGAGAGGCGTGTAACGCCAGTGGAGCAACCCTTAATTTTTTTGTGTGCAAACTACATTTTGTTTACTGAGCAAGTCACGTGCAGCATTTTGTCCCCTTCTCCCCCTGCACATTAACAACACAAAGCCAGACCACTGGCAGCAGCATCCCATCCAGGCAAATGAAGTGTGGGACAGGTATTATCAAGTACCTTGGAAGTGTGACCATCTGGGGAGGGTTTCAGCAGATTATTTCCTCTTTGCATAATTGATGTTGGGCCTCCTAATGAGCTTGGGGAAGCAGAGCATGTGTACAGAAACTGCTAAGGAGATGATAACTAAGTGTGGCAAAAAGGAAGTGTTTTTTTCAGAGCTATCAGAGTAGGAGTGGTGCAGCTCAAAAGAAGCTCTCCCATCCCCGATCATCACCCTTGTTGTGTAGCTTCCTCTGCCACCACCTTTTGAAGGCTCCAATCCCTCCCCAGGCACTCTGCCTGCAGCACAGACACCAACCACTGGCCAGGCCAGGCCTGTGTTTTTCAGATTCAGCTCTCTCTCAAGTTACTCACACTCTCTAACAAGTTATTCACGGGTCACAGCCCGCTCTTGCCCATGCCTGGATTATTTTTTCCAGGCAGTGCCACTCTGTGCACAGGTACTGTCCTGGCAGCCCTGGGAGCTGGGGAGGGCCAGGCGCTCACCCTGCCATCGCTGGTGAGCAGGATGGAGTCGCTCTTGATGTCGCGGTGGATGACGCCCTGGTTGTGCAGGTAGGACAGGGCTCTCAGCACGGACAGACAGACCGTGGCGATCTGCTCCTCGTTCATCCTGCAACAGCAAGGGGGAAGGAACAGCTGAGTGTTGGGGAAGGCAGTGGGAAAGGGGATCTGGAGAGGCACAAGTTCCCATTCACACCAGCAGGCAGGAGATCTGTTAGGGGCTGGCTCTGTGGGGCGAATCCCTGATCCTATTTCTGTCAAAACAGGGGAGATGAGGTGTGGGGATCAGCTCTGCAGCGAGGTCTGGATTAGCCTCCCTGCAGCACTGAAAAAGCCAAGTGTGCCATGTGCTGTAACCTGTTTCCCTCTGGGAAATCACGGAAATGCCTTATTTACAGCAAGCTCTCTGCTTGCCAAGCAGGGCAAATCACTACTGGGATGGAAACAGGCGTGGAATAAATATGAGGAAAAACATCCTTAATTGTGTAGGCAAAACATCAGGCCCTGGGCGTAGCTCTTTGAGAGCACTTTTATGCCTTCTATAAAAATATTCTGGGTATTTCAGCAGAAAAATAAACAAGAGTTCTCGTTTCTGTGCACAGTTGAAAAACTCCATTCTGGGGTCATTCTATCAGCTACAGTGCAATGCACGGGATGGGCTGTGCACCCTGGTCACCCTCGTGCCACTGTGCCATTGCTGATGTCCCCAGCAGCTCTTTGACATGAGCAGAGAAACACCCATGGAGATTTGCACTTTAACTTTGTGTGCCATTTGCAGTATTTTAGCAAAATCGTTGAGGGAAGGTCATGCAATGCCAAAAAAAAAAATCCACCCAGAAGATTAAGAAAAGACTATTCTGAGTTAAAGAAAAGATGACAGCTCTTAAGAAGTGGTGTCCTGGGAACATCTGTTTGCTGTTAAACTTCTGTCAGAAACATATAAGATAGAGCTTTTAATGGTTTGGCAAATACCTGCAATATTGTGATTTATTTAAGCACATAAGGTAAGGCAACATTAAAAAAATAAAACACTCATTTTACAACTCTTAGTAGGATCTAAGAGCATCATTAAACTAGGAGAGAAGACTAATTTTCTAATTTATAGTTCCTTGCTTTTGTTCTTGCTCCCCTCAATACTCTCCCACTGGTGTGGTGTGGAAATTTTAATTTTCTTTCATTCAGGAGGAAGAAATTAAATAAAGAATCCTTTTTCCCGATCTCATTTTATCCAGCTTATCAAAAGCAGATGAGCAAAGAGCAGATGTAAAGAGGGCTGTAAAATATAATGTCTCCCCTCAGAAGAGGCAGAGCAGTTCCATACACGGCATCTCTTGTGCTGGATAATTTCCTACTTTAAAGATGTGATATTAACTGGAATATGGGAATGTGCTTCACCATAAGCACAAATATTCTGATATAAAAATACTTTTCCCCTTATGTTTTAGACTTGGTTTGCAGATAACTTTTGTGAGGAGAAATTACCCTTAGAACAGACGTGGTTATGACAGCAAACCCAACAATACAGATCACCAAACAGGGAAAAGAACTTTTTTTTTTGCCATTTTAGGAAGTAATGGATAAAAGTTGTGTTGCTACTGAAGTACCTCCCAAAGCATTAGCAAATCCCCATCGACCAACAAGACCTCTCCCATACTTTTTTCCCTCTGATTTAGCAAATGCTGGTATCGACAGGAGTTCAGCTGCAATTCTGGCTTATTGATGATGGTGAAGCAAGCACAGTATGTATGGGTTTAACTGCGTGTACATATAAAATATGTATGCATCTATATTCTCCATGCATGCATATTTTATGCAGTTTTCTGTTTTTATCCCTGTATTTTGTCCCCACACACCCCCAGCCCCCGAGCCCACCTGGTGTGAGTCACTATGTCTGTCAGAGCGCCGCCCTCCAGGAACTCCATCACGACCCAGAGCTCGTCCCCGACCAGGTAACTGTTGTACATGTCCACCACGTTCTCGTGGTGGTAATCCCTCATGATCACAACCTGCAGAGGCACAAAGGGACGAGCTGTGAATGCTTGTGAAGGTTTGTGCCTTACCTGACTCTTGTTTTGACCTTCTTTCTCACTGTGCTCTTCTCCTGGTGCTTGGGAAAGGTTCTGTGATGAATCACATCCTCCCTAATCCTTATGCCAGTGCATAAACAAAATCAATATATTTACATAAAAATATCAGTCATCATAAATGCATCAGGAGGAAGAAAGAACCTCTAGTTGATAGAGTATAAACAGTAGATAATTGTTTTATTTCAGCCTGCAGGAACAGTACTGTTTATTTAATTGTTTTTTTATTGCCAATTGCTTTCAGTACAACAGATTTTTTTTGGACCTGATTAATCCTCAACACATCAAAGTCGTTTTTTTCATGTACTAAATTGTACTTTGCACAGAATTCAACAGAATGCTGGTGTAAGGCCCCAAAAAACTCACTCAAAGAGACTTTTAAAAGCTTACTGGTTTTTGTGTACTCTGAGTTAGATGGGAGAAATACCAACAAGATGCTCTCAAAGAGGTCAAAACAACAAAAAACTTTACTGGCAACTTTAGAAAATCAAAGAACTTTGACAAAAGGCTTTGTGCAACATTCAGTCAACGTAAACCACTTCTCAAACCCCATTTAACTTGGCCCATTCAACTTGGCAAACTCTTAGCTTTTAATTCGATTTTAAGTTCAATTTGAAGTTACTCAAAAATTCTGAGAAGAGGGAATTAGAAGGAGGAGAAAGAGAGAAAGACAGAAAAGATACAGAAAAGGACACATACAGCCACCAACCCCTGGGCTCCAGCACAGCTCATAAAGTCCAGGAGAAAGCAGGGTCAAGACATGTGCTTGCCTGGAGTTTGGCCTAAATACCCTCTGGCCTTCCTGGGCCCTTCCCTCAGATGGGACTTGCAGTCATTTGGCCACTCTGGGGCTGGACGGGGGCTCCAGGGGCAGGTGTGGAGCATTGCCCCCAGTGTGCCAGGGATTGGTACCATTGGCTCAGGGGCTGGGATGTGGACCAGGGCACTGCCTTGCCAGAGAAAGGCCTGACCTGCCCCTGCCCCCACACAAATGCACCCCAAAATGTCTGGAGGCATTGATCTCTTCAGTCTCTCACTGTTGATAGTACAGGGGATGACTCAAATCCCACACCTAAAATGGACTGCACAGAACTGGGATCACAGTAAGAGCAGCCCAGCCAAGACAGTGTCCATGGCCACAGGGTACTGAGGGCTGTCAGAATGGCAACCAGGAGAGAGAACAAGAGCCAGAGAGGGCTTCATTACAGACAGAGAGATTTCATAACTGCTGACAAGAGATTTTCAGATGACACGAGTGACTGGAGCGTGTCAGGGAAGCAGCTTGGTCCTGCACAGCATGTAGGCCCTGCTTCAAGATGTTACTGTTCAAGAGATGCTCAGTTAGAGCCACCACAGCCTCCAGCAGAGGCAAAGCCAAGCCCAAATAACCAAGACAGTCATGCACTGTGTAAAGAAGAACTGGGTGGAGTTTATTACAAGCTAATACTGTAATTAAAAAATGTGAAGATTTTAAAGGTTTTGAAGAAATCAATCTGTCATGTGCTGAGGGAAGATACACTTACAGTTAAAACACAGGAAACAGAAGATAGAATTAAAAGGTTCATTCTCACAGGAGGTTTCCTTGGGATCCTGCAGTGTTTTTGGGATTGATCAGGGTATTTACAAATGATCTCATAAAGGGAGCAGTGAGCACACCCCACCAGCTGCTTTAAGGGAGTAAGAAGTTAAGGAGAAACTCTTCAAGTTGCAGATGGTACTCTCAGCCCCAAACAACTGGGTGAAGAAATGGCAAATGAAAACCAGTGTTCTGAAATTTAAAATAACATACATGGGGAAAGCAGTCTCCCATAAGGAGCTGTGGGCTTTGAACTGGCTGCAACCAAGAAAGGAGATGTGGGAGTTAACACAGATAGTTCCATAAAAAAGGGACTGTCAGCTCTTGGCTTAGTAACCACCAAGAAAACAAAGGGAGTGCTGATGGTTAGGAGAGGAAGGAGGGAGGAAACAAAAAGCATGTATATGCCAGAATACAGTGCACACACTTGTTGAATAGTCTGGTTAGTTTGGATCCTCCCTCCTGGAAGAATGAACTGCATCAGGAGACAGAAAAAGGCAGCCAGGCTATGTCTGAGCACCTGATACACTGCGTGGGCCAGCTGATACATTTCTCAGCTGCTTCCTGTGACAACATTATACCTTTGAAGCCAGGAGGAGCTGTAGCTCACTTGAAACTGTTCTGGCTATACAATATTTATACAGCATAGATGTGTGCGGGACTCACTACCTCTCATTAATTTTAGCTTTAGTCAGTGCCATTTGGCCCACATCTCCTGTTGAACCTGCCACCTGCAAAACCTGAGGCACCACCCAAACCCCCATACCTCATTGAAGAGCAGCTCCCTTCTCTGCTGCTTCCTGAGGTCCATCTTCTTCACAGCCACCTGCTTCCCCGTGTGCTTCTCGGTGGCGATGCACACGATCCCCGTGGAGCCCTCCCCAATCTTGATGAAGTTGTCCAGGTACTCCCGTGGGTCTCCGGGGCTGACCACGAGCTGCAGGGCAGCTCGGAACTGTTCATGGGACACCCTGGAGGGCTGCTGGTCCGAGGAGGAGCCCCAGCTGGGGGGAGGGTAAGCACTTGATGTGATACTGGGGGAGCTGGGGTAGGAGGCGGTGGAAATGTAGGGAGAGCCGGGCTGGAGAGGCGGCTGGTGATAGTGGGGTGCTTTGTGGTAGACCAGAGGGTACTGGTAGCTGCTGCTTGAGTAGCTGACTTTGCTCTGACTCTGAGGTAGCTTGATGGGGCCCCGGGGGTAGGTGTCGGACCCCGAGAGCGGTGGGCTGACGACCAGCTGTGCTCGGTCATAATCCACCTGCAACACAAACAGAGCGTGAGGCTGAGTGAGCAGCACCCTTCTCCCTGCCCCTGCACTCCACCGGTGTGCAGCAACCCCCACAGGTCCCCGGCAGAGCCCACATTGTACCCGTTCTGCTCCACATGGCACTGCTGCCCCTGTCTGGGCAGGCATTTTCAGACCACTCAGCATATGAGGCTGGGTAAAGCCAGGAGGTCTTTTGTGCATCTCAGGTCCATTCTTCTGTCCAGGTACCTGTTTGCCCATACAACAGTCTTTGCTGAATCGTAGAATGGCCTAGCTTGGAAGGGACCTATGCTGCAAAAAGTGTATTTGCCCTTCATCTGCAGTGCCCTGCAGGCTCTCTGGGCCATTTCCTCCAAGAAATGTCACATCCAGCCAAAACCTGCCCTTTGGCAAATTCCAATTTGTGTCTTACCAGTACCTGGATTTCGATTCTCAGGTCTTAGCTTTTTCTTATGTTTTTCTCCAGCAATTCAGGGATAACCCAGCCTCTTCTTGTGGAGGTGGTGGTACCCTAAAATCCCTGTCATGTCCTGTCTTGCTGTGCTACCAGCTGTTGTTTGAGTGACTGCTTACGTGAGTTTGACGGGGAGCTTAATTCAATTCACCGTTTCTTAAATCATTTTCCACAGCGACACACTACTTAACTGCAGTGTCACAAAACTGCTAATTTTCATCTGAAATCAGAGAAAATCGCAAAGCAAATTATCCCAATGGGAGGCCTTGTTCATTTGTGGGTTCCTTTCTATTTTTTATATTTTCCAGGTTTCTCTACACTTCTTACATTGAAGGCTAATGAATATTTCACATTTACAAACACAATAGCTTGCTTCTATCCAAGTTAACCCCCCCCACCCCCCCAAAAGACGTAGAACAAAAAAACCCACTCCAAAATTATATTTTTTTCCTCTGGAAAATAACATCTTCACATTTACAATATGTGACTCCTGACGATGTGTGGAGCATCTCGGGGCAGGGGGGTGGTTTGACACAGGCTCATCATGTAGCACAATTACAAATAATTATGGCAATGAGTTCATTTAATCAATCAATTTCAGTGGCAGTGCACAGGGATGGACAGAGCAGCAAACTCTACACAGCTCACGGTTGCTACTATTACAGCTGGCTGCCGGCCAGGAGTCCCTGATCCATGTTAGTTAAATGCACATTAATCTGAATTTGGCAGTGTAATCAAGGACCCAACTGAACTGTGAAATTGAATTCTGCGGTGGAACATCATTTGACCATTTTATGCTAAGACTGCAAAAAAAAAAAGGGGGGAAAAAAAATCTGCCGCAGCATCAATTTATCACCGTGGGCTCTGCACAGCGGGGAGGAGTTTGGAGCTGGAGTCGCCTCGGTGTGGGCAGAAAAGCCTCCAGTGCAATTTTATGTCGGCGCTTTCCCACCTCCCGCGTGAGCCGGGCATGCCCATCCTTTCATTCTGCGAGAGGTTTAGCTGGGAAGAGGGAATGCCTCTCCAGAGGGGCTGCTCAGAGGTTTCCCAGGGAAACGTGAAGCTGGAGTCTGCTTCCTTGCGAGGCTCGCACGCTGACAGCTCCCAGCCTTCGGGAGCATCCGGCCAGCACGGAACAGGGTTGTGCAGCCGCCTCCCAGGATGCTGGGATTGCTTAGGCAAAAATCCACATCATTACAGCCATCATTTCCCTTACTCCATCAGGCAGGGGCAGCCATAAAATAGAAGGGAGTCAGAGACATCATGAATTTCATGAAGGACATTACATCTGCCAAACTAATTAATGTGGAAAAGTGCTCAGATGGTTTGGTGGAGGGAGGGGAACTCAGTCTAACCCTGTCCTATATATCTGTGCATGTAGGGACAAATAAATTATTGCTTTGCCTGTAAATACACCATTTTCTTTATAACCACTGAGATGGGGAAAAACTGGTCTAGAAATTCAAGCTGGATAAATCCACGCCAATGAATTATTTGAGGCTTCACCCATGTCTGGTATTTCTGAATATGCCCTAAGCTTAACACGCTGGCAAAAGAATATTCTGCAGTGAAATTTCAGAAAGAAAAATCAGGGGTTCAATGTGCTCGCTAAGAATTTTTGAAAGCTTCTTGAGGTTAGCACTGCTGTACAACGTAAACCCACTCTGTGTATCCCAAGAAATGTTACAAGTCAGGAGCTATAATGAGTAAATCAGCTGAAGCTCTCCTCCGAGGCTGTGTCCCGACGCAGTGCTCCACATCACAGCAGAATTGAACGCACTTTACTCCACTAATAATTCTATTTCTGCTACTGAATGCAGTCACCTACCGAAAGGAAATTCTTTAAATACTACAAAGGAAAGAAGAAACCAGTCCTGCACTCATTCAGGATCAGGTCAAAGGAGCAGCCGAAGCTCTGACACAACATCCATCATGGCACAGCGGCATCTCCCGCATCCGCACATCGGCACTCGGGTCTTTTGGCCATTAAAACGTGGATGTAACGCTGTGTCTGAACTCATTTCAGCTCTCACTCTGGTGACAGTGATGCCTGTTATGTACTGCAAGCGGAGGGTACCCTGCTTGCTCCTGAGGGGTCCCTGCCCCCTTTCAGCCGGGCGGGTGTCCCCGCGCTGTGCAGCGGGACTGCGGCAGAGACGCAGCCGCAGCCCTGCGGCCAGAGCCCACATCCTCCAGTCCCGGCGGGATGGACTCGCCCCTCCGTGACAGACAACGCATTTCCATGTGATCAGCTTTCAGTCTGCCCAAGGCAAAGGTGTGGATGGGGTGGGCTGTAAATCACATGGAGGTCGCAAAGGCAAAGGTTACTGTCTGGTGCTTTGCTGGTGGAAATCCCCAAGACCTGTTCCACACACAGAAGTGGCAGGCAGCATTCACGTACAGCTGCTGGCATGTGAGTGGGAAGATAGGGAAGAAAGGAGAGGGTTTCTGACAGTAAAGGCTTGGCCCTGCCTTTGCCAGGCTGGAAATGTCCTCGTGGTGCAGAGGGACACAGAAGACGATGGTGAGACCCCTCTGCTACATTACAGTGGAATGAGGTAGCAAAGGGAATAGCAGATGTCATGAGCCCCTGGAGGAGGGACAGGAGAGGGTCAGAGAGAGCTTCTTCTGGAAAATGACAGGGAAAGGAGCTTTGAAATAATAGGGCTTGGTGCCAGAAGTTAAGAGGCCTGCCTGCAATGAAGAGGAGGGTAAAAAAAATCCATGCAGTACCATGTGGCCAAAAATAAGCCAACCTGGCATGATGAATTCGATATTGTGAGACAATACTGAGGTGGGACATCAACTCTGTGTGGTGAAGGTAACACAGCAGACTCTGCAATTCCATGCAGGTGTCTTGGAGTTAGTCTGCAGGACAGGAGAGCAGGTGGATAACACAGGAGTGGGTCAGTGGGAACCAAATCTGAGCCTCTGGCTTCCTACACCTCAGTGGTCCCACTGCACAGCAGTGGCCAAGCCCTGGGCAGAGCAATCACTGATGATGAAACAGGGCAGACATTTGGTTTATCTGACATCTCGTACCTGCAAATGCTACTGAAGTAAGTCTGCTTTTCACATTTACAAGCCAAAATGAATACCCTTTGATGTGCCACCCTTGGCACTTTGATGCCACACATTTGTGCCTGCAGACTTTTTCACCTCTTTTAATTATACTTTAAACCCAATCTCCTTTGTAAAATATCTGACTTGAGATCTGATTCTCATTTAGTAAGCCTACTTGATAAACCATTATCTTACTAATGCCTCTTTGAAAAGAAGATTCTTCAGCAATCATCCAAGACAAGAAACTCCTATTCACTTCCAGGAGCTGTGGACAGGTTTGGGAATTGAACGGCTGCATCAATTCACTGCTTGCAGTGAATCATCAAGTTTCAATACACCAAGGTTGTAGGAGTGTTTTGGATGCTCTGAGGAGAGGAACAGCTCACAATGAATCTTGCATGGAGGCATAATTTTTTTTTAATAAGTTATTACTGCATTGTAAATGGGATATTTTTCAAAGTGCTGGAATCTTGTAAAAAATACCTCTGTCTTCTGCCCTACTGAAAGGTGCAAAATTGGCAGAAGCTGGTGCTACAGGGTCTCTGAATTACTGGATTTGTCCTTCTCCTTTCTAAACTGTGACAAAATGACTGCTTTCAGTAAAGGAAATGGCAGCTAACCCATCCCAGATTTTCCTCACAACTTCTAGAATTCACATTGAATGTCACACTGGCGCTCAGTTAACTACCACACACACTCCTCCCACCACACCCTGAGCTTTGGAAAGACACCTAAAGAGACCTGTAACTTTTCTACTCCCCCCCATGAGTTATCCTCAAGCTCCAAAGCCCAGCTCTGTGTTTTAATGCAAAGAGGGATAAAAAATGCATTGCAGCTCACTCTTTACCATGGGGCACTGCACCATGGTAATGGCAAAGCAGCCAAAACCTAAGGAAGCATGACACAGGCACACCTCCAACACAGGGATGTCATGGATCTGCAGAGACCTGGGACTGCAGCAGGACATGACCACGTTCTCAGAGCACAGAGCCAGTAAGCAAATGCACTGTTCAGATCATCATGAGCGAGCAGAACGGATCGCACCACTGACAGTCACCTACCTCAGCACGTGGAAAGTCACAGCAACCTCAGACTTGGAAAAATTATCATCTTGGTGCCCGTTGCTAGGGGAACTCAGTGATGTTCAGTGCAAGCCACATTGAAAAAGAATCTCTTGCAGAACATTAGATGCTTAAGCAGGTCATCATGGTTATGTGACTACAGGTATGAGAAAAGAACTCTTCTCTGAACTGAACAAGTGGTTACAGCAAACTGTTGCAAGCAGGGTAGGGAAGCTTGTGTAGGTAATATACCTCATGTGGCAGGGCAGGCCACAGACTTGTGTAGAGCAGCTGTGTTTAGATAACATGGCTGAAATGCTTTCTTGCATATCAGCCCTTTTTCAAACTACACCTAAAATGTCCTGGGTGAGATCAGCTGCTTTGATTTAATTTCAGTGCTTAAAAACAAACCAGAAAGGGCCCCTACTCTCATTAGCAGTGAAGAGTTAATAAACCTTGTAATATAAAGATGCTGTAAATACAGTATAAATACTGAAGCACAGAAGTTTCAGACTTGCACAGTAACATTCAAACACAGAAGTATCTGATATACAACCCAGACCAGCATCTCACCTCCTGCTGAGATCTGCTCAGGCGTACAAACTCCCAAGGCTACAAAAAACTGCCAAAGAACTTGGGCTTATTGGGAATTCAAATAAATCCCTAGAAGATGGGCATCTCCAAACCTGCCTTTTAATAAGTATCTTAAACCCACTGGTCCCTGACATCCATTTTCATACACCCAAGTAAAGTGTGTGGGTTTCCACACGTGCCAAGGAGCAGCCACACAACACTCAGTGACGTTACCAGCCATGTTTGGCATCGTGTGCCCAAGCACGACTCCTTGCCCTTAAGTTTTACTTTTTGCACTCCCTTTCTGGAGAGGCTGATCCCTGCCCTGGCAGCACTGTCCCCTGGCAGGTCAGGTTACCTTGGGAATGCCTGCCGCGGTTTCAGACAGGCGGGGGTAGGTGTAGGAGCTGTAGGAATGTCCTTGCTGGTGTGCTTTGAAGGCGCTTGCTCCGTAGGGCATGGCCGGCTCCTGCAGGCCGGAGCCTGACCTGGACCTCTGCCTCATGGTCGGCTGAGGGCTCGCTGGGTCCACATAGGATGACTTTGGCCTCTTATCATAGTCATCCTTGCCCAGGCTGTGTCCCCAGTCGCTGTCGCCGTACTCCAGCCTCTCCTTGGGGCACTCGCTCTGCACCGACGCTCGGGATGGGGCGTAAGGAAAGGAATCTCTGTAGTCCAGGGAGGATCCGCTGGGGATCCGCTGATACTCCAGCTTCAGGCCGCCGTATTCCAGGGGCTTGGTCTCCAGGTGTGCAGGGAGGAACCTGGAGAGGTCTGACTGCAGGGGTGTCACTTCTGAGTAATAGATGTCCCGGGAGGTCACCTTCATCATGTGCCCGTTCTGCTTGGCGGTGTAGCTCCCCTTGTAGTACCTGTCCAGCTCTTCCCCGTAAAGAGTCTTGTCTCGATATTTCTCCACGACGTAGTCTGTTGTAGTGTCTGACTCACTGGAGTACTGGGAATACGTGATGTAGCCATTTTCCTCCTGGTGCCTCAGCACATGGTTTGCATTTCCTTGGTGGTGGGTGGGAGGACTTTCCTTCCGCAGAGAATTGGATCGTGTCACTGAGATATTGTCAAACTCCTCCAGCAGGCCATTGATTGAAGTATCCTTTCGAGGCTTGTTTCCTCGAACAATAGTCTGGGAATAAAAACATTGCTTTGATTAAATACTGATTTTTGTGTAGTATTTCATCAAAAACAAAAACCCACCAAAAAGGAAAAAAGTCTCTGATTCACCCAGGAATACCCATAGCAATGTATGATGTTCCTCAGTCACGTATCTCATTGCTAAAAAAAATCTCAATAAATACTTACAGTACAACATGAAGAAATGAAGAAACATTTAAATTCAGTGTAGATCACAAGCTGGGATTTGGCATGCAACTCCAAGACACTTTCAAAATGCCCAGTTTCAGAGGTGGGTGTTCAGCAGCCAACAATGGAGACATTTAAACCCATTACTTATTTTTCATTTGTTATTCTTCAGTTGTCTACATCAAGCCAAACTGGTGGGCTGAATCTGACTTGGCATGGATAAGCTAAACGAAAATCATTCAGCAGTCACTTCTATGTCTTATTTTAACAAACTGCTGGAGTGGAAAGTAGCATATAGTTTAGCAGCCACTGAATTTTCTTGGTTTTTTTCTTTTTTTACAAAACAGTATGCTCCTGAGTAGCAGAATCCCACTGAGGATAGCCTCTTAGTTAACTTAGCATCAAAGACACTCGGGAAAGAGGGAAAAATACTTAACTCCATCTCCTTGCAACACGTAGCACCCAGCAAACCATAGTGCACAACTATGGCTCTGGGACACCCACATCAGGGATGCCAAGTGCTGACCTTGTTTGTGTCCCACTATTGCAAAGCCTTCCACAGAGCCCCCTGACCATCCCTACGTCCTTCTGTCCAAAATACTGGTGCTCCTGGTAGCATGGGAGGTGAGCAGTGCTTGGTAACAGCTCTCCTTCAAGAAAGATTTTATTTTTTTAAGCCAGCACTACTTGAAGTCTGCAACATGTGGCTGCATCCATTTTTCACCCGGGGACTGCCATTGAGCACCACTTCACGTTTACAAACACCCAGTAAGAATAAGATGTACAGATTGGTGGCCAGGGCCATAAATCAGCCAGGCTCTACTGAAAACACATTTGCTTTGCTGATTTACTTTGGCTAAATATCTCTGGCTGCATCTTATTTAACTCACTGAGCTTTTCAACAGAGTCGCTGTGGTCACCCCAGGGAGATTTCCCTCTGTGGGCTGCAGCCTGTGTTGCACACTGACCGTGGTGTATCAGAAACCAAGCAGGTATATCAGATGCTGAATGTGGAATACTGGACGGCATATCAGATCCAGCCTGGTCACTGGCCCTGCACTCGTTGCTTTGCACCAGCAGGGTGAGGCTGCTCAATCCCTGCTTCAAAGCACTTAGGGGTTAAAACTCTGTCAAAATAAGCATTTAATCACTACTAAGATCACAAAATTAACAGGAATGTACTTCTCTGTCTCTCAGCAAAAGGCAGCTGAAAAAAGGCAGGCGAAAAGCAAAGCAGTCCTGACCTCACACTGCTCCCTGCTCTGATTTATGTCTGTAATTACTTGCCTAGTTTCCTATTTTGAAGCCAGCGGTACTGAAACAATAGGACAGCAAAAATAAGGCACAGCAAATAGATCACTCCCTTCGCCTCCAAAGCCATTCAGCAGGATGAGAGGAATTGGTTTCATTCTGCTACAACCTCTTTGGCAGGATGACTGCACAATCATTCATATTTAATTATCACATAATAAACCAGCAACATTGGACAATGAAATGCTTATAATTGAAAACAAGATTGAAATACCCGACTGCCACCCTGCTCCCCTGTGCAAACGCCTGCCGAGGAGGAAAATGCCAATTTAACACTCTCCACAGGATTGGCCTTCACAAAGGTGAGGTTTCCTGGCACAGCCTGCACAGAAGGGGTTCAGAGCCCCTGGAGCAGAGCAGCCTCTTCCATTGCAGGGAAGAGGAGCTCTCCCTCTGCTTCTCCAGGCAAATGCTGTCTGGGAGCAGGATTTTCAGACACATTCAGAAAGAGGATTTAGAAGAATGCAGCTGAATGTTTATATGTTAGGGAATTCATTGGTGACAAATCCCTGCAGTTCAGGGATTTTCTGCAGACAGGTGCATGCCTGGGAGCAACCTTTTCAATTATGAGGGTTTAAAAATAGTACTAATAGTCAAAATGATCTTATAGCAAATTCTGATTTTCAAAAAAAAGCCTTTGCCACAGAAGCCCCAGTCTCATGAAGCTGTCTTGGATAGCTCCGAGACCTCAGTGCTGTCTCATCCTGATTGATGAAGTTAGGGGGATTAAGAACTAAACCCCTTTTCTTTTATCCCAGCATTTTAAGGATGATCACTGGCAAACAGTGACTTGCAAGTGCAATGGCTGCAATTCCTATTGGCTTCAGATTCTGCTCCATAAGAAAATGAAAATGGCCAGCACAGAGGGAGGATATAACTTACCTATTCCAGAGGCACATTTTCTACTGAAGTTAGTGCTTTGATACTATGAATAACAATTATTATAAATTATGAGTATTATTTATTGCTAATAACATCAACAATATTTCCATTTGCTTGGGTTTGTTTTTAAATTTCAGATTTCCCTTATATGAAAGGACACAAATTTGGCAAGATGCCCTCAGGCTAAATAAGACAGCCTACACCAGCTTGATCTTTTCCAAGGAAACATCTAGCACCATTCGTATCAAAGGAACTGTAGTGTCCATACAGAAGATAATTTAGGAAGTGCTTCACCAAGACCCTGTGAAATACTCTGTATTGTCAGGTGTTTTGCTATCTGAATAGAACTTAAGATGCTTATACACAAATCTGAAGTACATTGTGTAACTCCCTGGTGGGCAGAACCATTTACTAGGCTGAAAAAACAAACTACTATCCCAAAGAAGGTATCGGTCTAAAGGAGTAATAAAAGTAATTGCTCTGTAAGGATGAGCAGAGCATCAGAATTAAAAAATAAAATCAAGTATGATGCTATAAAGAATAAAACATATGTTGTACCATGTTAACTTGTCCTGAAGTGATTTACTGGAGAGAAAGTGTGTGCTGGGGGTTAACCAGCACCCACAGCATTCCTGGGAAGCACAGGATTTGCAGAAAGAAGCCTTAGATTGGGAGTTGCCATAGCCATGGCCCAAATTCCCCAGCCTGAAAGCCTAATGTTAGTGCCAGGCCCACAAGCAGTACCCAGGTTCCAAGGAATGAGTTCCGTGGAAAAGATGAACTGGTGATGTGGGCTTTTAGTTTGGGACTGTGGACTCTGGGCACTGTATCAGTGAGCAGAGGGAAAACTTCATGGGACAGAAATACAATTGTAGGAATCACAAACCATGGGAAATTTGAGCTCTAACCTAAAAAGCAAAACAAAAACCTTGAAAGAAAATGTAACAGAAAGGGCTATCATGGAAAGTGATATAAACATAGCTATCGTGGTAATTAGTGTCATAGGAACCAGACTAGTTTGTCTAATTTTAAAGGCTTTATAAACTGAAAAAAAAAAAAAGTGCTTTCATAGCAGGAGGAGGAGGGAGTTCTCTCTATATATTCTAGATATATTTACAGAGATAGTTTTCTAAATTTTTCTTAACTACTTACTGGTCTCCATATTTTTAAACTTAAGAAATTTTCAAAGCTGCTGCAGGCAAAGCAGATAAAAGCAAAGTATTATTTGCACAGGTTCCTGGGCTAAGAATTCCGAGGCCTTTGTTCTGTCTATTGAGATCACGTAATGGAAACCTGTATGACACCTCGCCATGGAAAAGCGGGACCGTGCCCTGCCCCAGGCACAGCTCCCACGCGGCTCCCCAGGGGCAGGAGGCTCGGTGATAGTCCACACTCCATGTTTATTAAAGGCCGTCTCCCAGCGCGTTGTGCAGTTCAGGAGGGATCAGTGTTCCCGCAGAGGAAGGAGTGCCGGTGAATTTCACGCTGCCGTTCCCCTCGTACATGAAATCAATGGGGCGCAGTCTCCGTGAGTGAAGGCTGGAGCTGCAGCTCTCATTTCATTCCCACTGCTCTCTGGACAGGCTGGGCGCCTGCTCTGGAGCCTGGTGACAGCAGACATCCTTCATGGTGCTTCTGCAGCGGCCTGTCCTGCGGTGATAAGCTGTAATGGATCTGTCTGTAAGAAAGGCTGTCTTGCCTTGTTTCCAGGAGGAGATGAAAAACAGCTTCTGCACTCAAATACTGTATTAACCTTGACAATAATGAAGTGGGTAATTAACTGTTTTGCCCTAATGCGACCTTGCATTTATTGTCTTTAGAACTACTATACTTTACACACTCGTTAAGAATATATCATCCTTTGTCCTCCCGGAGCTGTGTTTTCAGGAGTCAATGAGGATTTTAAAGCTCTGTGATGTGCAGGGTGAAAAAAAAGGAATTTTAAGAAAAGGTTGCCCTTATAAACAGACAATTTAAACTCTGATTTTGCCTGTAGCTAGCTTCTCCCCTCATTTGCATTATACATAAACTAAAAGCACAGCCTATGCACAGCTGAAAATCAATCTTTTTTTTTTCTTAAGAAAAGGTGCATAAAGCACAGACGGTCAGAATAATCTAATTCTAAGCGATGGATGTGTCAGTAATTTATTTTCTTGTGTTGCAAGACAGTAAAAGTATTTGAAGCTGTGTTCAGGACATCACAGTTTACTCCTCAGTGTAAACAAATATGAACAGCACTTGGAGAGAGAAACTGATCCTTGTTACCATGTCTGAAGGAAAACTCTGTCTTTCCCTGTAAGTAAAAGAGTTTTATAGCTGCAGCCAAAGGTGCCAGGGGTCTGAATTTGATCTACTCTTACCAGAAGAAAAAGTACTTAGAGGAGGAAGAATTTATTGTGCAGGTGACCACACAATGGAACACACTGCCCAGAGAGGGTGTGGAGTCTCCCTCACTGGAGATACTCAAGGACTGTCTGGTTGAAATCCTGTGCCATGTGCTCTGTTGGAGCAGGGAGCTAGGACCAGGTGACCCACTGTGGTCCCTTCCAACCTGACCCATTCTGTGATTCTATAACCCCAAAATAGCTGGAGTCTCTTAAAACTCCTGGAAAGAGGCAAAAGCATGCAGCAAAACCCTGCTTTGTCCAGCAGCCCAGGGCCAGCATGAGGCGGATCCTTTCCCTTGAGTGTGAGGCTAAATTTAAGTCTGAGGTTCCATCCTGAGGGCTGATACCAGGACCAGGCTTGGAGGGAAGATGGGAGGTGAGAGATAAAGATCTGCCCAGGTCTCCAGTGGCTGACTGTACACGGAGAAGTAAATGTGCTGCCAGGGAGGGAAAGGGATGGCAGCCGAAGGCCCAGTGCCTGGGGAGCTCAGCCGGGAGCTGGGACTGCTGCTTGCAGGTGAGCAGTTCCACTGGGCACTTCAAGCTTTTCCCCATGGAATACTCACTTGAGGACAAGTTCAAACCTCTGAGTTGCTTTTCCAAATGACAGTGTCAGAGTTATCCTCCCAATCCTTCCACACTCCAGTGAATTCTTAATTACATCCGAATGGGGAAGCTTCATGAGAAAAGACTGAAAAAAATGTTTACACCTCCATGCCCTCTCTACCCTACGTGGGAAGTTCAGGGCACTTGTGCCATACAGACTGGCCTGCAAACAAGCCTTTCTGACAGGAACTCATCAGATACATAGTGAGAAATGATGCTGGATGGGCTAAGAGGTAATTTATCACTCTGCACCCTCCAGTAGTGTCCTGTGGGATCTGCTCCAGTTTTGATCTAGAGCCTGTCTACAAACCAGCTATTACTCAGAGTTAGTCGCAAGGAATACACAACAGACAGGAAAGTATGTCAGAACATCCCTTCCTGAAGCCTGTAATTTAGAGCCTGGTTTACACCTGGACACCTCAGAGTTTATATCATTTCTGCTACGAGTTCCTTCCCAATGCTATAAATTCTCATTCTTCCCATAAAAACAATATTAGAAAAAAGTGATTGTTTTGGTATCCCACAGTTCCCTCCTTGGGGAAGGCATTCTGCAGATTGCAGTGGTGTTGGATGACTCAGCTGGGCCAGGGTTTTGGGTCTCTGCTCCATGGACCAAACATGCACTTTACACCACAGAGTCACCTGCCCAAACCAGGAGCACGAGATGGCGTCATCTGCCCCTTGCCGTGAAGTGTCTAAGCACATGAGCCACCATCCTGCCTCATGAATCGCTCTAATCCCTTTCTAGGAGATCCATAAATCCCTGTTTGGGACAGCTCTTAGACAGAACCTTTCCCCTGCACAGGAGAAATTAAACAGAGATGCAAAGCCTCGAAGTAAGTCAGCCTTTGGGAGGGCAGAAGCCCCCAGACATGAGCCCATGGGTGCTGCAGGATGTGCCGTGTCTAGGATGTGCACATCACCAGAGCTGACTCCAAACCACTGGATCAAAACAAAGGTACAGCTTGAGAGCAGTTGAATATGCTTAACAACACTAGTGCCAGCTGTTTAAAATCCTTTAAAAGCAAAATAATGGAAAACTATAAAAAGGGGCTCACCAAAACAGCACTGTGTAATCTCTCACCCTGCACAGCAGTTTTAAAAGTTGGTTTCCATAACAACACGAGCAACGTTTCATTATAATCACATTCACCAGTAATTCTTTTGACATCTTAAAATATAGCAACTTTAACAAAACATTTAGTTTTAAAATACCACCGAAATATCTACATTCTAGTAAATTTTCCTTATTTTTTACATAAATACACAAAAATGCTTGTTATATGCAATTTGAAATGCTACTAGAGAATATTAAAAGTTAAAAATAATATTCTGGGCCTACTGGAAACACACCTGATCTGTGCAATTTTATATGTACATATGCAGATCTCTCACACACACAACTGAGTGAAAAGTGACTTAAAAGTTTTAATTTGAAAGAGAAAGTGTATGTACTACTGATGGGTTAAGCAGCACTTCATGGAGAGGAGTGGAGAAATCTCAAACCAAACAATTTCTATTTCATAGGACATTTCAAAATTTTCTTTTATCCAAAGATGGAAAGGAAAAGCAAAATGTCTCATAAAATGAAATTCCTCTAAAACATTAGCCACAGGAATTTGAACTGCCCTCTTAGTACTGCTGCACCTTCATACAGCTGGTGGCAATGGTTGCAGCACAGCAGTTCACAGAGTGGATCTGCTAAGCCAAAAAGCTGTATCAAACCACACCAAAGACTGCAATGTTCTGTCCAAGTTCTAGAAAAATCTGTTCATCAATGTAAAATTTTCCTGCTTTGTCAAATCAACATTTTCTGGCAGGAAAAGAGAAAGATCAGTGACCTGGGAAGGCTGATGAATCAGCAGGACCAGGTACCTCATTCTCTCCCTTTCAAAGCCATGGCATCTGCCAGTGCCTCTGTGTTAGAAGAATTGGGTTTTTTCCCGTCAAGGAAGTTGCAAAGCAAATTCATTAAGATTTACTGTGGTATAGCTGTGGTCCAACAACTGCTGGTGTGGTTTCTGCACCACACAGGATCCCATGAGCTTTCTAACCGGGCTGACTCCAGAGCCAGCTAAAAAACACAAAGTTGGGGACATTTGGCGAAGATGACAGAAATTCTTCCCTCCAAGAAACAACTCTGCTTTTACTCCTGTAATGCCAAGAAAGGAGCAGATTGGAAGCTCATGACATGCCACAGGTCCAGGACCAAACTTTGCCACAGGCAGGGTTGTGTGTGACTTAAACAGGGTTTTTCCAAATAAAAGTAACAGGACTAAGGGCAGTGAATACAAAGCACTGAAGCTCCAGTGTCTCTACCCTGTACCTCAGATATCTGGGTTTGGGAACTGGTTTGTGCCTGGATTCCTGATGCACTTAGGGAAGGACACGGGAACAATGTCTTCTGCACTACAGCTCCTCATCCTCAGGTATGATGCAGGTGACAGGAGATGAAGCAAGGGCTGGTGACAATCCTGATACCTCTTTCAGTGCTGCCATCACCACTTTCAAAGGAAAATGCATCACCAAAATGCATCTTAAACCAGGTATGAACTGACTGTGCTGCCCATCTGAACTTGGTACAGGCACTCCCCAGGGAACCTGCAGGGAGGTGGGATAGCACGAGGAGCCTACTGGGACCTGGGGCTATCCCAAATGGATGCAGAGCTCTCTGCAGCCACATCACAATCATCATCAACCTTAATGTGTATCAGCCAGTCCTCCTTACATGTAATATCTGCAGCCTAGACTGTTATTTTTCTGGGTTTTTATGCGGGAGTGATGCGATGAAAACAAAACCCCATTTTTCTCAACAAAGCCATGAGAAATTGCAAGAATGAAACAAAACACTTCACCACCACCTCCCCAAATACTTCAACCTTGACAACCCACTGCTTCACTCCACAGGAGCCGTGGGGCTCCCACATGGTGCTGACACTGAGACACCCACTGCCACTGTTTTTAGGGCACAGAGTCAGTATTTTACATCTACACATGATTGGTGCTGGGAACTCGTGGGGCACAACATCCTGTGAATCTTCCCAGGGCCGACAGGCATTTAAAACAAGCCCTTCTACAACCAAGCCACGTGCCACTACCACAGATTTTATTCCAAGGGCCACAAAGAGGCTGGGGTGGGATTCTCATGGGGAGAGGAGCCCCGCTGCAGGGTGGGTGGTGTGAAACTCAGTGCCCCACCCTCCCAGCCCTGCTCACCCATACATTTACCATAACGACCACCATGGTACAGGGCACTGCACACAGGGAATGCAGTCTGCTCTCGACCAGCAGCACCAACTAAAAAAGCTGAAGAGAGCGACAGTCTGTAATTCACAACGAGGCACTGCAGTATAAACTGTGTTTGTAGCTCTGCTGAAATCTCCCTGGATGAGGTTCCCCTCGTGCCCTAAACATGCCCATTAACGAATGCAAGGTTGATGGAGCATTAACCCAATTAATGATCCCGGTGCTTTTTTTCCTTAGTGAAAGATTTTTCTGGCTGCAGTTTGATTGAGCTTTCTGAAATATTTAAGTCAATTCCAGTGTGATAAAATTTTATGCTCAGGAAGTAATTGCCTTCATCTGACAGCTCTGACAGTGGGGTACTTGCTTAGGAGGGCAGAGGCTCTTGGGTCACTCCACTGTGGTCATGGTCATCTCCTGCTTTTATTTAAAATGAGGATTTTGACAGTCTGTTAATTTAGAAGAAACAATTTGAACTGTATTACTTTTGGCTGTGATCTGCCACAGCAAAGGAAGCTTTATATACAGCAGATGCTTGAAGACAAAGTCAACATTTCTGTTTTTGAGTGTGCAGGGCTGGCTCCAGGAGCTCCTGGTGCTCTGCAAGCTGTGGCGGAGGGTCGTGAATTACTTTGCCACTCCATAAATCATCAGGCAGAGGCAGAGAGTGGGAGAAGATGTTGGTGAGTGCTGAGTGCCTCAGTCCCCAGCACTGCAGATTGATGGGGCTCGTTGCCCACAAGCCCTGCTCAGGGTTGGGATGTCCTTGCAATCTCAGCCCTGCCAATTTGGGATGAACACCCTGAGGAAGGGCAGGATGATGTGTCCAATGCACTGGCCATGTTGGCAGGGAAGGCACTGTCAAGGTACAGCAGGAGAAATCATCCTACAGACAGCGATGTGCCAAAAAATGCCTCAGTCCCATGGCCTAAAATAGTGAGGAAGTTTCAAGGTTCTTCCTAACACACTAAACTTGTGCATTCCTGGCCACACTCATGTAAGGGGCACTTTTAAATCTGACTGATGACTCTGACTACTTTGGACTTCTTTGTCCTCTCCTGAAAGCTGACTCCTTGACTTCAGGGAACCCAGGAATCTATACTGGCAAAACAAAAACACAAAATAACTTCACCTGCATTGTAAATTGCAGCATTCTTCCTTCCAAGGAGATATATTACTTTTCCTTTTCAAGGACAACTATCAAATGGGAAATGCAGCCATAGGAATGTCCTAAGGAAGCAGGACTAACTCCCACTGAGTGGTTTTCACCTGCAAACATGGACATGAAGCAAAAAGTGCTCCTGTGCAGAAATGTAATGGTCAGGTCAGATTTACAAGGCAGGTGAGAAAAAAGACATGAGGAGCTTCCTCAGCTGATGTTTTAATTATTCACTCTTATAAATGAGAAGTGCAAGTCAAACACCTTCTTGATGGGAACAAAGCAAGGCAGGAGATTCCAGAGGATGCTCTGTAGCAGAGGTGAAGCCCAGCCCAGCATGACAATCTCTCATGTACAAGAAACTGCTCAAACATTTCTAGGCTAATCTCGATTTGATTCGATTTGCTGGGCTGTGTCGCCACCAAGTGCACTCTGTCCTCGGCGGCAGATTGGTCCTGACATGCTTAATAAATTAATCTGCCTGACACAGGCAGCTCCCTCCCTTCCTCCAGCCCTGCCAGGCAGCATGGGAAGTCAGGAAAAAGGAGAAGGGCAGTACAGGTGCTGCTGATACGGGAGAAACAGTGCTGCTTCCCCCGGCCCGGGGTGGGAGTCAGAACTCATCTCCTGCTCCAGAGCATTTTCCCAGGGTGGTTCATTAAAACCAGATTTCTACGCCTACATATCCCAACGCTCCTGGAAAGAGCTACTTCATATGGAAGCATAAGCCTTAGCAATAAGGATCTTCACTTGCACAGTGAGAACCATTAAAGGCAAAGTAGGACACACATACCAATTACTGTTCTGCTCAGACTACAAAACTGCAAAATTCAGTAAAATTCACAACCTCATGCTATCCTGTTAACTGTGTGATCCATATTAGCTAAGTTCTAAAGCCTGGTGGATCTCAGCAATTAAAAAGCAGAAATGCTCAGCCTAAATACTTCTCTTTCATTCACTTTTCTCTCTCCAAAGATCTGTATCTGAAATGCCCTTTTTTTCCCTTGGCCCACACAGTTCATCCCTCAGACAACAGAAAAGGCATTTAAAAGTCTCTGCAGGTAAGTCAGTGTTGTTCTCTGGTAATACATAGCACTTGTCTGGTGTAATTGGATCCTGCATGAAGGGGAAGACAAGAAAGAAAGCTCGGCAAAGCACTTTCAAATTCCTAGAGAGTCACCAAAGCCCAGATCTAATCAGGTCAGAGCAGGAGACAGAAAAAAGCACATTTCTACCTGGAGCTTTGGCTCCACAGGTAAGTGAGCTGCTTGGCTCACTTTTTTTTCCCTCTGATCCTTGACTCTTATTGAACCAAACTCTGCTGGGATTGAATAAATGTGGCTGTTTGGTTATAAATATAGAATCACAGAATGGTTTGGGTTGGAAGGGACCTTAAAGATTTTTATTACATGGAACACAGCTTAATGGGACTGTAACCTGTCTGTTTTCTGTTCTGGACTACAATGGCTCAAACCAAGTTCATCAGCAGACCTAGGGACACATATATCACTGAGATGTGCAGAACGTGCAGTGACTGACTACTGTCACTGCATGGATAAATGACATGGAAGGAGCAAGCACTGCCCTAGTGCTGATGTTGACTGCAGATCCTGCAAGGACCAATTTTAAGTGGAAATCCCCTCCACAGACCTTTTATTACATGGGCTAAACCATCTGCCTTGAGCAAAAAATGAGGATGCCCAAGCATATTTCTGGTTATTTCAGCTGTCGGGGTCCACTTTTGACATGGACGGATACGAATTTCCAGAGATTCCCTGCTGCCACCTAGTGCTTCCCACGGCCCACCAGCGACTAAACGGGCAGAGAATTTCTAACTCAGCTTTCCATTTGAGGGACTTCAGCAGCACCACTGGGGGCTCGGCCAATCCCTGGAAACAAGGACTATCCCAGCGTATTTTACTCCAGTTTGGGTTCTCAGCTGAGCCAAGTGAGAGCTTGCTGGATTGTGTGACCGAAGCTTGGTGAAACATACTCAGCCATTCCAAACATTAACGGGGGAAAGCATTTACTGCTTACACCACGCTGTTTATTTTCCATGGTTTGCTCTAGGGGACCATGGCCATGGAACAGATTCCAGGAGGACCCCGAAGCATCACCTCCACCTGCCTGGTCCTTCCCAGGCCCAAGCCCTGCTCTTGGCCCCAGGGAGAGTGTGGTCAGCACAGGGAACGCTTTGGAGTAAAAAGCTGGGCTGTACAAATGAGAACGAGATACAAACAACAACAGCCACGTAAGCTTCCAGGCAGCAAGCTGGGAGTGTGGCTCAGTTTCCGGGACAGGTGAGCCAGCCAGAGGAGTTACTGGAACAGTGTTCTATAGATTTGTCTTCAGAGACCAACTTCCATGTTAAAAAAAGAACCCGATTGCGAGTGTCCTTGCTCAGGATCTAATTCCTGGCTTGTTTCAGGTTATAAAGTCCTACCTGGAGAGTATTCCCAGTCTGGTATTCCCAGAGGAGACCAGATTCAATTTCTGAAATGCTGACATGAGAGTTTGGCTCTTTAATATGTAGACCTACAGGTTAATGTGGGTTTTGATCTCTAAAGGAGGTTGGTTTGCTTCAGCAGCTGTGGACTGCGAACTCCAAGTTTATTTTCAATCTTTATTGAGTGTACTGCAAAGTTCTGCAAACCCACATAAGCTCTCAATAACAGGGCTAAAGCTTGCCCTTGCAAGATTCCTCCAACACTAACATTACTTAAAATCTCAGTGCTGATGCATTTAGGAACATTCTCTTACTAATTATATTGGAGAAAACTTTTACTCACAGAAGTCTGTAATCTCTGTTGATCTGTATTATGGTCTGTGATTGCTGCAGGCCCGGGTAAAGTAACTCTTTTGTTATGTGACTGGACCAATTCAAATCAATGCCAACTGTTGTATGGGCAAAGCTTGCTAAGACGATAAAGGATTTCTGAAGAACTTCCTTAGCTCTCATGCAGACTGCAGACAGCAAACTCCAACACTCCCTGAGGGAAGAACTCAGTGAGCTCAGAGGGATTGTGCAGGTGTAGGTGTGAGCCTGCCTCCAAGTGCCTGCAGGAGGAGAGTACTGGCAGCACAAGTTCTTTTGGGGATGTCAGGGACCTTTCAAATGAGGGACATGACCAGCAGGTGACCAGCTGTCACCCCTCCGAGGCAGAGGGGCAGAATGATGGACTAAAGGCTTCAGAGCAGTGCTGAACTTGTCTTCACAGTTCAAACTGGAGCAAAGTGGAGTCCTGCATCCGCTGTCACCTAGAGCGACCACCTCTGGAAACCACATTCCTGCGGGCATTGCTCCTGCAGCATTTGAGCACATTTAAAGGACAGTAATAAGATGGAACGTGAAAAATGGTTTTTTGTCACTTACAGTATTTACTCTGCGTTCTAGGAGAGGATTTTTTACAGGCAACCTCAGTGTTTCTCCAGGCAGGCCAGGTCCTGCTTGCAAACCCTGGTGTTGGTGTCCACAGTCCAGCTGCAGACTGACTCCACATGTACCTGGCTGAACCTGGGGGGCTGTCATTAAGGACCAATACCTTGGTCAAAAAAGGGACGTGAACAATTCATTTTCTGGTACAGTAGCTGAACTGAAAAACTGAGGAATATTCTGTGTTTTGAGTCAGTCTGAAATGATAATGATGCTGGTTTTGATTCTCCAAATGAGGTTCTAGAAAAACAATGTCACAATCAGGCTGGATGACATGTTTCAACAGCATGGAACACAACTAAATGAAAATGAAAGAGCTGCTGTTCAGAAAGCCAGAAACTCAAAACTATAAAGAAGAACTGAGAATGTATCAGTTAATGCATCATGGGGACAGGCGCTTCCTTCAGAATGGAATGGAATAGAATGGAATTGAAGGGAATGGAATAGACTGTTTCAGCTGGAAGGGACCTACAACAATCACTCAGTTCAACTGCCTGACCAATTCAGGGCTCACCAATTTAAAAGCATGTTATTGAAGGCATTCTTCAAATGACTTTTAAACACTGACTCTATTGTTGAAATCAACTTCACAGGTAGCAAAAGTATTCTTCTATAGGACTTATATAAAACCTATAATTTTCTGAAATCAGATAAACAGAAATAAACCCAAAAGTTTCCTCTGTACAATGTAGAACATATGAGAACATATTAACCTAGTGATAAAATTCTAAAAAGCTTCTGAGTTGTGTATTTCTTGCACTGATTCATATTACGTGGCTCATTTCTTTTTGTACAGTGATTAATTTCCTGCAAGATTACACAAAATTGGCAACTTGGCTCTTCTCCCACCAAGTTAGACATGGACACTAGAGGGCATATTTGTATTATATCTGTACAGGGGGGGAACAGAGGTAACTGAAGCAGCACTGTCACTTACAGGCACAGTAAAACAAAAGGCACTCAAGGGTGAAATATTATCCCTTTGAAAGAAAATTTCCACTGAAATGTGTGGCAGTAGTTTCTTCCAGGAGCACGTAGCAGCAAATGCATTCCTGTTCAAGTGATCAAAATAAATTGGAAGTGGGGCTGCCATACAGGACAATTGCAAATCTGACAATAATCACTTGCAGGTGAAGATAATCACAGAAGAACTTCGGCTGCAAGGGACTTCTGCCTCCAGAGCAGGACTAACATCAAAGTCCAATCAGGCTGAAGGGCATTGTCCATCCAATTTTGCCCTCTCCTTTACGAAGGCTGAAAATTAAGAAACAATGTGACTTTTCATCATGTGGTTACAAGGAAGGCCCACGAGATGTCAGCAGCCTTCCAGGTCCTGTCCTGGCAGGAGTTACCAAGGAGAAGTAAAAATTTGCGAGGGTGAGGAAGAGAGGTCAGGACAACACTGCTCTGTCCATCTGCCCCCACGCAGTGGGCAAAGCCTTTGAGCAGCTCTTTATTCCTAAATCCCCCTTTTCTTGGTAAGGCAATTCCACATGGGAGAAGAGGGCTGGGGGTTTTCTAATGAAATCTGGATGTTTCTGACCGTTCAAGCCCAGACAAGGACCCTCGTTTATCTCCTCTTTGAGGTCTTTTTGACCACTCAGCATCACTGTGCACAGTGTCCTCCATCTAAGCAAGGAAGCATGTAAATGTAGAAAAAAAATGACATCCTAAACGAGGCTTGAATGTCATTGTTGGAAAAATTCTGAGGCCAAACAGGATGGCGAAGAGAAATACTTGCTTTTTTTCTTCTGTCTTCATGCAGAGTAAACAAAAGCTTCGATTTTCATGTCAGAGCTAGTGAAAAGGCTACAACCAGCAACTCATTTTCTGATATTCCCTTTTTGTAGGAGAGAGGCTGAAATGTATCACTAGAAACTTTGAAAAGTTTTAAAAATTAAAGCTGACTCACCAGGATCGGGGTCAAGGCTTGAGGCAAAAGTGAGAAAAAACTAAAATTTTAAGACAAAACATACAGATTAGACCACTGAGATATGAGGATGAAAGACTGGGAGAAAAGCTGGCAACCCTGTGGTCTGTCCCCTAGGGAAATTCTCTGCTCTGCAACACCCACGTGTTGCAGGACACCAGGAAAATGAACTGCCACGGGTTAATGGCACAGTCCATGTGCATCTCAAATTAATGTGCACCTCAGCTCAGATGTGGGGCATCCAAGGGCACTTGGGTGAAGGGATGGAAATGTTTCTTCTACTCTGAAGGCAGCTCAGCCCACAGGGCACAGAAGAGGCTCCTGCCATTTTCCTGACAATGTCAGGCTGAGGATCTTGCTCTGCCTTTGCTGAACACTGACCCCTCTGTGCTAATGCTCATCACAGAGCATGGCAGACACCATGGGGCAGTGAGACCCCTCACCCGCTTACACTTGTGTTTCAACAGAAGGAAATGGGGGAGAAAATTCAGGAAAAGTGAAATTCCACCACATGAGCACGGCTGGATTTACTGCAGTGTGCTCAGGGGAGAAGGTCACGTGGAGGTCCCAGCAGGTAGGATTCAGTTTTCTTGATGTCTCCACATATTTGGCCACCCTGACAACTGCCTCCTTCCTTTCTCAAGGACAAACTCAGCACTGTGTCACCCTCAAGTTGGGAACCCTGATCTTGCTGAAGGTATGGATGGATCAAACTACCCAAAGCACCAACAAAAATACAGCAGTGGAGGTTTGACACATGTAGCAGCACAGATAACTAAAAAATAACTCCAGTATGGTGGTTTTTCAGGAACAAATGGCATTTTTCCCTCCAGTAACTTGACAGAAGTGAGGATGCTCAGCTGTTCCCTGCACTGGGAAACATGAGAAGGGATTTTAACAAGTCTTCAGTGCTGCCCTGCTCCCACTGACAGCAGCAGGCATTCAAGAATGTTAATGGAGCATCTTTATAAAGCCAATGATGAGCTCTTTTGGCAAAAATCCCTAGAATAAAGGTTCTGGTGTCTGTTTTCCTGGTATTTTGAATGGAGTGGAGATGCATTTGCTTAGTTATTGATTCTGAAGCTTTCCAAAAACCAAAGGGTGGTAACAAACTGGAGCTTCTATGTAGCATAAGGGTGAAGACAAGCCAAGCACATTGTGTGCTGAGAATAAACAGCAAACCACGAGCTCCAGGTACACATGGAATAACTACAAGGTACTGAAGCAAGAGGACCAGGAGGCCTAGCATCACGATGTCAGACTTTATGAAGCCTATTTTAAGTACAGGCAGACACAGACTGTTCACATCTTTCATGCAGGGCTGTTTTCAGTGAAAAATCAGCCTTTTTCACCCCCTCCATGTCTCTACCCCTCAAACCTATCAAGATCACTGCTGTTCTATTTTTCATGAAGTTTTCTGCTGTGCTATACTTGTGCTTGCACCTGAAATACACAATCCTCTGCTGGTATCTGGGTCAGCCACACTGAGAAGGGGAATCCCATTATTGTCTCTTGTTGTTTTTGCAATGAATGAATTTGTACAGTCAGCTCAGGTTTGGATTCAAAGGTTGATAGTTCCATGACAAGCCACCACCACCCACGTGCCAAAGCACTACGAGCCTTTCATCGCAGCCAGCACAGAGGCAGGGGGATGACATCCCCCAGGATATTTGAGAGCCCAGGGCACTGCCTCGTCATCATCACTGCTGTTGCTGCCTTTGAACAGAGATGGAGCAGCGCGAATATTTATCATTTATTGGTTTTACCCAAAGGGATACACTATGTACCATCAGATCTGCTTTGCAGTCTCAGAAGCAAGCAGTCACTAACTGAGAAAGCTACAAAACCTATAGAACTCAAGAAAGTCTTTCCCTTCCTCTGCCTCAGCTCTGGGTGAAGCCTAAAGCAAGCAAACACCAGTTCTCTCTCAGAAACAAGAAATGGTGCTGTCAAAGTCTGTCTCTCTGATCTGTGCTACTCCTCAGTCACGAAGAAGCACCTGTTAGGAGGAACACTTCTGCCTCACGCCACAAAGACAGTCAATACTGAAGGAACTCAATGGAAAAGAAATTTTGGAGCACGTAAGAGCAGAGTTACAGAGCTGCTGTATGATCTGAAACCACAGCACGAACTAACTCTGGCCAAATGCCTCAGCCTGAGTTAACACTGTGACTAAGGGCACAATTGTCAATCTTCTTCTGCTACACATCAAAGTATTAATTGAACTATCAGTTGCTGTGTGGAAAAGAGAAAATTGTAAACAATTCTGAGATGTTTGAACCTTTGGTTCCTATCTGCATGAACTGCATTTTAAATCTTCCGTTCTCAGTGAAGTTATGAAATCCTCAGAGCCAAATACCCTTTAAAGGTACTGGTGCAAGTGCACACATTAAAAATTTATCTAAATTAAATGATTATGCTGAACTAGTTTAGCAACATTTAATATTCTTAACTTTAAAGTGACTGCAACTTAGCTTCTCTCTGTAAGTTAAGCTGTATCAAAACAAAGCGTGTTAATTCTTAACAAATGTACAGTAAAGCAGAATCTTGCAATAGAGTTAAAAGCCAATTCTCAGCTGATAGTCAATCCCTCTTAGTTGCTATTAAAACTTGCTAACACTATTATGGAGGCCCATTTCAATGAGCTGCAATTGAGTCTCAGATAGGGAAAAAACCAGGAAGGTAAAGGCATTATTTCCTGAACCCTTCAGTCTTAACCCCATTTCCTCACCTACCTACACCTTTGGCCATGCAATCAACTGCAGTTTGGGTAATCTCCTTCCAAATTCCGTTTTTCCACCTGCACAGCAACCCCTTCCTGGGGGTGTCTCTGCAGAGGGGTGTCCAGTGCCAGCCCTTTTGCTTAGCCCCGTGAGGGTACCAGACTGCAGGCATCCTGTCCCTGGGACATACATTCTGGGAATATGTCCTGGGATGCACAGCAGCATCAAGGACCACCATGGTCTGATGCTACACTGGGAGAATGAGCTCAGGTTGGGAGCCACATTTTGGCTCCCAGTGCCAGCCCTTTCCTGGCACTGGACAAATTAGCTGAAAAGTACATCCCTGGAATATGCACATATGTAGATCCCTGATACACAGACAGAAAAGCAAGCATTTACAATTTCTTGGAATGAATCCACAGTGATTTTCTCCACTTCAAAATGTGACAACTGTCCATTTGGGGCTTGATCCTTCACCATGTATTATTTCAGTGGGGCATGAACCAAGCTCTGCATGCATCCATTTGCAGGCCAAGGCCCAGAGTAGTATCTTTATAATGCTGACAAAAGTAATGCAATTTAAAATTTTTTAACCTTAGGGACCTATAGCTCCAGAACTGCAGGAAAGAGAGGGTATTTCTGCAAGATAATAAACTCCTTTTCTCGCCCTCCCCCCCTTTAAAACATCTTCATGTATTCATGTCAAAACATCCAGAGATACTTTTGGTGTTAAGAAGTGCTGTGGAACAAAGTTGCTCTCCTCCACTAGTAGGAAAAAGATTACCTACCTTTTTCCTCATTATTCTGGGCCTCTTTTATCAGTGAGATATTTTATTACAGCAAAAAAAAAAAAAAAAAAAAAAAAAAAAAAAGAAGACCTTGAGTTTATCCCCATTGTTCTGTAGCAGCACCCATCAGACCTGATCAGCAAGTGATGAGCGCTCTTCCAGAGTAGGCAGTAAATGTAGATTTAGCAAAGAGCACTTATCAAACATAACTGCAGGGTCCATGCTCTCAGGATTATCTGATTTTCCCTTGTTGCAGAAAAATCCACATGAAAACAAAATGCTAAATTTATTCTGCAGCTGCATGGCCGGGAGAGGTGTGTGGCTGGCAGGGTATAGGTTACCACCATCACACAGGTGTGATCCACTTGGATGTTAGGATGTGCAATCCCAGAAAAACTGCAGAATCAGGGCAATTGGTCTAGCGGGATCCTCAGCCTGGGATCCTCACGGCTCTCTGTCCAATGCTGCTCTATCCTCTAAGCCAAGTTTTCTTCCCAGGTGTCCAGCCCGAGCCTCCCAAGCCACTACCTGGGGCTGTTTCCCCTCATGTTCCTACCCACTGAGGAGCTGAGGTTCATCACTACATCCCACCCCCTGCAGGCAGCGGGGGGTGGCAATGAGATCCCTCCCTGAGCTCCTTGCCCGGCTGAACAAGCAATTTAATTTCTTTCCTTTGGTGTACTTTTCCCTCTCTCCCTTGCTCCAAACTGCCTTTGCCTAAAGCACTGTTCCTAAATTAATTATCAAGGAGCTTCATGCTGCAGAGGAGCAGCATTTCGGGCCTCCACTGGGACTTGTGGCTTTTCCTTCTGCAGCCCGGGAGCGCGAAGGCTCGGCCCCTGCCAGACCCGTGACTCACACTCTCCTGAGACACTCCCACAAGTTTTATACACATAATTCCTTTTTTCCTTGCAGCTCTGCTGTTAAATGTTTGGATTTGCAGCTCCCTCCCAGCCGTGCAGCTGATATGCAATACCCACACGCTGCTGGCACTGCTTCGTTAAGGTGACGTGCAATTAAAGGCAGGCTGAGGGACGCAGAGGGGACTCCACACGGTACCTTCATAGGAGCCAGCTGGATGGGAGTGATGCATGAGGGATCCACCATGGGCTTCGGCCGGTTGGCAGTGTCTGCCAGCAAACTGTGCCACTGCTGAGGCAGCCCCGTGAACTTCTGCTCCCGGTGGTCGAAGCCAGTGTGGACCCGGTGCTCGAAGTTGGAGGGCCCGGAAATTTCCAGCCTTTTCTTCTTTTTCCCAAACATGGTGGAAAGATCTGGAGAAGTCATAGGGAAACAGGAAAGAAAAGAAAAAAACCACATCTTTACACTCTGTTGTAACCCTCAGCCATTCTCTCTGCTTCACAGGGAATTTTAGTAGATGTCATTAGCCAAATACCTACATGAACTTCACTCCACACACTGAGACCTGTGTGAGGCAAGCACTTACCTGACCTCCCTTCTGGGAGCAGATTTTAAGAAATTAACCCAGTCTCTTATATATCTTCATAACACCTTATGAAACAGGAAAATTCCCGTGAAAGAAAGGCCCAGATCCTATTTTGTATTACTCTCTCTGCTCATGCTGCAAGTTACACCCCATGGAAGCTCCAAGCCTGGAGCAATGCCAGCAGCAGTGGATGGCTCTGCTCAGATGACAGGACTTGGGATAAGTGGTGAGCTGTGCCCCCATACAAGAGGGGAGCAAATGCACACACAGCTTTGCATCCCAAATCTATACTCCAGATCTTGGACCAAAGACAACCCATCCCAGATGAGGGCCAGACTCTGCTGTGGGCAGATCTAGGCCTCGCACAGCAGCAGTCGAAAGGGAATTATTCCTGTGCCATTTCAGCGATGAAAACAGAGCTCAGACCTAATTCTAACCTGGTACAAGGGCCTTCATCTGCATTTGTGAAGGGTCCTGCTTAAAAAAAGCATCAGGTACCAGCTATTATAAATATCATGGCCTGACTTCTTCAGGAGAGAAACCATTTGCTGTGAGAGCCTCATGTCCAAAGTACCTGGGTTTATGCCCAGGTGGGCAGAGGTCCTTGGCTCCTGGCCAGCAGATTTGGGTGGGATTCATTACATCACAGCCCGGCACAGTTTAAGGTCCAGGAAGGAGCATCAGGTTTCTGTGCAGGTGCTGCGGAGGAGAGAGAGGAGTCCCTTCAATGCTATACAAGCGAGGAGCTGGAGGCTGTTGGAGGAAATAGGACCTTCCCAGCCTCTCCATCACTGGAACGACCTGGGTTGGCCTGGCTGCCTGGTAAAGCTAATTGTTACAGCTCTTGCTCTATAGTACGTGAGTATTTTCAGTCCATTTAGGTAAGAGTGGGTTGATTTGCCTTCCTCCTGTCTGTTTTGCCCCCCTGAGAAGGCAGCAGGAGGGTTTCAGAGCACACAAGGGAACACAGGCTAATAGATTAGCTGGGGCAAGACAAGTTTCATTGGCAAGGGGGAAGGAGGCGTGAGCTGCAAACTGAGAGGGATAAAGGTATCTGCTGATTCTACTGGCATAGGAAATAGCCAATACACTCACAGCCTGCATTAACCCTTGGGGTTAGTGGGTCCCACCTTAAAACAAAGTGCAGCCTAACAGTTATATTGAAGCAAGTTCAGAACTGACTTTCTGGAGGACTCCAGAAATCTGCTGTGCAAGGCAAGGACAAATTCCTGGTCCCAGCGAAACAGAGAGAGATCCTGTTGTTTTTCAGTGAAATACTGTCCTGTCCTGGAGAAGCTCTCTGCCTGCTTTCTTTGGTCTCGAAATAGACCTCCACCTTGCTCTCTGGGCCATTTCAAGCAAGGCTGGCTAAGCACTTGAGCAGCATCTGTCTGAAATAGCAGCAGGGTGAGGAGGCTGGCAGCTGTGTGAAACCTCTTCCATCATGGCTGCAAAGGTGCTTCCCTGACTTTGATTCAGGAAGTGGAGAGGAGAGGCTCAGAGAAGAAAACACAGTTGTGTTCCTGCTGCAGCTAAAAAGAGATGGAGTGATAAATCAGGTATTTATTCCACCCTCACTCCCTTTTACTAGTTTATCTAAAGATCAAGTCCATTATTCGAAAATTGATTGCTGGCTGCTTTGTAAGTGCCCCCCTGTATATTTGCAGGTGATTGTCTCCCCTGTGCATATTTCCTTTACACAGACCAGATTTGCTCCTGTTGGCCTCTCTTCACAGATCTCATCTCCCACACATTTCTCTCTGGCTTTCTACCCTACTCAGAACTTCCTCCAAATCTCCTGTTCTTTTGACAGTCTCTCTCCAGCTCTGTTAACTTGGGTTATCTTCCTCACCTTCCTCTCCCAAAACTTCCTACAATCACTTTGATATGTGACTTTTTTCCTTTTCCAGCATCATAACTGTTTTATTTTTCTTTGGTGCATGTTGGGTACCTCGTGGCACTCCCAGACACGCTTCCAAAGCCATCACAGTTGGTCTCTGTTCAGAGATTATCCATTTTCCAGGCTCAAACAGAAGCAACCAGCAGGTCAGGCAGTAGCTCCCCATCAGGGCTCATCCTCAGGGCTCCACAAATCGTAGCCGGCTGCAGATCAATGGCACTGCATTGATTTCATTCACCCTCTGGGATAGGAATCCATGAGACTATTGCAGTAACATTTTAAACCATCAGCTCTAGAAGTGTATTTTTTCCTCTGATCAATGCCAGGGTTTCCCACAGGACTCGCATCCCAAGCAGCTGCTGGATGCTTGAAGCCCTCCTGAGCTCCAAACACCATCAGGTAACTAAAAGCACATCAGCTGGCACAGTGCACATTGCTTTTTACAATGAACAGCACATTCACTCAACAAGATACCAGCCAGCAAGTTCCCTCCATCTCACTGCAAAGCCGAGCCAACCTCCCATCCAAAGCACAGTCCCTCCAAAGAACTGTAACATACACAGCAGTCACAAGGAAGCTTAATTTCCCCTCATTTCTCCCAAAGAATGGAAATGATGCTGCTTGTTTTCCTCAGCTGTCTGAGAATGGGGGTTTGGGACAGTCAAGTCTGTGAAACCTTTTGCTCTGGGCTTGTAAGTGTCCTGATTCAGTCCCCACTGATGTGCTTGGTCCTCATACCTCAAAAATGGAGAGATGATTTAATTTTTCCCATAGCTCTATTAATATGACACAAAAAATAAAGGACTTATTTAATCAGGTGTGGAAGTAGAAGATATCCCAGGTAAGTGAATACATGTTCTCCAAGGCATCTAAAGCCCTTTTAGGAATAAGAGGTACCTAAGTGCTTTGAAGAGAAATGATGGACCTTTCCAGGATGATGAATAACGTGTGTGTAGGAGAAAAGTTATGAAATTTCTACCAGGAGCACAAAAATGCATGAAGTTCATTGAGACACCTGCCCATTCACACAAAACAGCAATCCTCTCACAGTTATTATGAAACCCTAATTTCCTAATGGGATTACTTAGGAAAACATCCCACAGACAACAGGGCAGCCTTTATCAGAGGGAGCACAGGGAGGTGGGAGGCTGCAGGGCAGCCCTGCAGAGCTGCCTCTGTGCCATCCCCACGCCAGAGTACTCACCCTTAACTTAATTCTTCCTGACAGCTTCCAACGTAGCCCTGATTGTGCCAGGGCTCTCAGCAAATGCCATCTCTCTGGGCAGCTCCTCCTGTGCTCACCACCCCCACAGAAGGAGAGGAAATGAGAGGTATTGTACTTGTAATTTGTTGCTATTTTGGTGGGATGAGCACAACCAGGATGTCTGTCCTCTCCCTGCACGTGCTTTGCTAAGGGATATTCTGGCTGATTCCAACACCACATACCTGGCACAAGGTGACACTTGACACGAAGAGCTGGGGGAGCCTGTGCTAACAACAGCTACTATTGATGGCAGTGGGCTTGAGCTGGCTTTAGGGGGAAGAGAAAACAGAACTCATCATTGCACTACTTCAGTGGTGCTTTTCTACAGAAAAACTTCACTTGCTCTTATGCTGAAATAATGCAGCACATTAATTTTGTGCTTGTAAATGCGAGGTCTGAAGGAGGCAGTCCTTTAGTGACAGCAAACAAAGAATTCAGTAAGCAGGACAGCACGACACCTAAAGCAAGTCTGCTCTTAAGCAGCAGAGCCAGGATTTGAGCCTGTTCAGCTCCAGGCTGCCATGCCAAGGGCTCCTCAACCCACAGTCCAACTGTGGCACAAGAGTTAGAGATAAAGGGGTTTCTTAACCAAAGCCATGGTGGAAAAAATATGGACATGACACTTACTGGAAAACACAATACTGGTGGGGAAATTCAGACTATTGAACCACCACTCCTCCTGAGTAACCCACAGCAGTGCTGGTCCACTGGGAATGGGGAAGGAACAGGGATAGTGGAAGAAATGTGTGAGCTGTGCTCTGTAGATAGTTGCCCAAACCCTTCTATAATTGCAGTATGTCTTATTCTTTCTGTTTGCCCAAGAAAGGAGCAGCGCCAGCTCTGCTGGTGCCTGCTGAGGAGATGTAACACAGCTCCATCCGGCTGCTGCAGGCACGAGGTAACGCTGAGAGGGTGCTATCAGGAGCAATCATGGCTTTTGCTCTCAATGCTGTTTACTGTAGTGCCTAACAAATCGAATTACATGCTAATCAGCACACCCTGCCTGCTAGATCTATGCCAGACTTGGCTCTTTTGCACTGCACTCCTTTCTATGCATGAAAGCAATTCACTGACCATCACAGTGCCATGTTTCCTCAGGCTGGTCCAAATTTCAACCACATCCTTCAAGGACAGATCATGCCCCCACAAAAGAAATTCCCTGTCTTGAGATAATGCCCATGCAACGTGTGTGATGTGGACCAGCAAAGTAAACCCACTCTGTCAGCTACTACACTATCATTGTGCTGCCTCCCAGTCCCAAATGAAGGGGTTTTTCCAGCAAGAAGTATCTGCACTCCCACACTGGAGCAGGAGGGTGCCAGCACTATTTTGGGGGCCAGGGGAACCCATTCAGACTCTCCCATGATGGTCTGTGCTCAGGACAGGATTTCCAGCAAGAGCTTTCCCACAACAAGTTAAAGCCCTGCCAGCTCACACCCCAAAGCTCACATAGAGATCGCAGGTTTTGTTGACTCTCAAAAGTTTGGCCCCATCCCGGGGTTTTTATGAGTTGTCCCCCTCCTGTACGTGAGACCAGGGGACACTCAGACTGATGAACTGAAAAGCTGAAAGTCCAGATTTATGCTACTGCCCTCAGAGTTTCTGCATTTACAGCAAGTAAAATTCAAGGCAGTTGGAATAAAAGGAAAAAAGGATTACTTCAATCCTAAGGTAAATATTATTCTGTATTTTTTTATCATATCCTAAGAGTAATCTAGTCAGCCTACTAAATAAGAGAGAATTCTATTTAACTTTGCTCCACTTTCTGTTCCCAATAAAAAAGTCAGAGCCACTTTCTGCTTCCCCTCTAAATAGCTGGTGTTTTAAAGGCTAAGAAAGCTGGAAAGCCCTTTCCTGTCTTGTAATCTTGAAAACTACCAGAGTCTCAAGTGCATCCCTTAAGCAGTGACAACGGCCCTTGCCATCCCAGAGGTCCCCAGATAACCCTGAGCAAAGGTCTGTGAAATTCTGCCACACACAGAAACATACAATAACCTTAAAAGTTAGTACCTAGAATAATGAAGTGAGATGGGAATTTTTACTTTCAAATGGAACTTTTAATGACTCTGTACTATGCTATGTAAGCCCTATTTTTTTCTACTGTGGTATTTCAGCAGCCAGATAAAGTGTCCCACTAACCCCAGGAAACCCTGAGCCACCCTGGGAAGCCTCAAAGATTTCCTACACACACCTCACTGCTGCTTGAGCATGGGCTGAGCTGAAAATATTCCCTCAGGAGGGGCTCTGCATTCACTGTCTGCCTCAGCCCAGCAATGTGTTTGCTTTTAAACAACCAGCAGTTAGTTCATTTCAATTAGGAAGTGCACACTGCATTAAGCCTGCGAGCCTGTAGTTTCTGCAGGGATTCCCTGTGGTTCCTCAGCTGAGCAAGCAGCAGCAGAGCCCTTTTCCCTTGGGGATGGGCATGTTATTAGCATTTAAAAATTGCCTTCATGCATGCTGAGTATCATCTGTGAGCCCAGTGTGGGGGGCAGCAGCAAGGGCTGTGAAAAGGTCCTGTGAAAAGGTACTTACTAATACAAGTCAGTCACACAGACAAAAAACCTGGTTACAGGCAGGAACATTAATAAAATGCTTCATTTTTAAGAAACCTGACAGAGACACAGATCGCAAAATGGGGAGATGGGTGCAGGTTGCTTTCTTTTGATAATTTTTACTTACTAATAATAGTTTTCTGTAACACAAGGACCTCAATTATTCCCCTCCAGAGCAACCCAAAAGCAGTAATACATCATTAGCTTTGGCAGCTTCTGTTCCCCTGCTCTGATTAATTGTAACCTTTCCCAATATTTGATCGTAAATGAAAGAGTATGAATTGAGAAGCACAAATTAAATTAACGTGTCAAGGCAGCCTGCAGAGCCAGTGCTCCAGACAAATGTGAGCTGGGCTGAAACTCAATCTCCAGGAGAAAGCAAATGTCTGGGATGGACTGATGGCAGCATAAATTGCTGAGGAATCCTCTGTGAGAGGTAAAAATGATGTTGGTTCTCCTTCGGCTCACACTGGTGCAAGTTCCTGCTCCTGAGGCAAATGTAAGGAGACCAACATATATCTGTATGTGTGTGTATATATATATGTATGTACACACACACATACACATACATAATATATATTTTATATATATATGTATATATATGTATATGTATATACACCTATATATACACATAATATATATTTATACATATACATAATGTATATTTATACATATACACACATATACATATATACATATGCAGTATATCTACATAATAGATATTTAATATATTTACTACATTTAATAAAACTATTAAAAATGAGGAAAATTGTTTGGGTTTTTTTTTCTTTAATAAGGAACAGCAACAGCAATAGTTTTTCCTTTCTGTTTAAGGATGATTCTGAGCTTCTTGGTGGAGACCCTCTGCTGCTAGCTGCAATCAGAGCATGAGCTTCTTTTGCAAAAAAAAAAGAAGCATGCCCTGACTGCAGGCTTACATTTTCAAGAAGAATTTATCTCTATTTTTAACTGAAAATACAGAGAGCACTACCCTATTTTTCAGGAGATAAAACCAGAAGCTACACCTGGAAAAGCAAAGTGAACTGAATGAGAAGACAATAAAGTTCATGGAAAGACTCTTAAAAACCACACTGGTTTCAGGTTAGACCTGACACGCTACTGTGACAAAAGGAGAAATCCCGTTTGACTTTCCAAATACAATATTCCTAAATACCTTCTGAACTCCAAGAGTTTCATTCTGGATGAACAGGAAAACAAATGGAAGACACCCAGGAACCAGAGGGCGACCACCTGCGGAGCACCTCAAACCAGAGGTAGGTGAATCCTGTGGTCATGTCTTGTATTTATTTATTTATTCATTTACTGGTGTTATCTAGAGGGAGATCTCATTACTTCTTTAGATACAAGGTTTTTAGTTTTGTCACGGGGATGGACAAACACCCCATGCAGGTGAATACCAGGACAGCTCACCTGTCTAATGAGAGACCCCATTTCCCATGATCCCTGCTCATCCCTCTGCTCCTAATTATGATTTGAGCATTTCAGTTTGGCAGCGATAAAATAACACCTTGGGAAATGTTCTGACATACTCTACTAATGATGATTTTGAACATTGACCCTCTGGCAGCAACAAAAAGGATCTACAAATCCTGAATAAACCAAGTCAGCTCACATTTTGTGTCTTTTACCATTCTGTTAAGCTCTTCTGCACACAAATAATGTACTGATAGAAATTAATCAGCTGTGACCACACAGTTTTTTCAGAGTATTTTTTCAGTTCAACGGAAGTATAGAAATACCATTTTCAGTGCATGCCCGTGTGAGTCTTAGAATGAAAAGCTTGGTGATCAATAGGAGTCATATTCTTATCATGGATTTTCAAGGTGCCTGGTATTTTTTTTGAGATGGGATAGACTTGTAAGTCATTTAACCACTATTAAAATACATGCCTTAATCATGGAAAGATATGTACTGATGGATTAGACCAACAAAAATGCCTCTTTCCCAAAGCCCCTCATTCACCCTGCAGCATTCTGCTCATTTTAACCTTAGGTCACATCAGCCAATTTCTCAGAGTTTCTATGTCACAGCATGATATAATAAAAATACATTTAAACAGTTACAAAGAGTCCAGGACTTGTCATTGTCCACGATTCTTTTCAAGCCCACAATACCTTGTTTATGGTGGAAAATGCCTTCATTTGTCACAGCAGTGTGTCTCTCAATAGCTGGCCCATGAGACATACCTAATAGAAATGCACAACGGAACAAAACACAGGACAAAATAATAACCAAAGCCAATGTATGCTTCTAGAGAAATAGTAAAAGCTGGTACAGAGTGGCCAAACTAGGATTGATGTACTCCAGGGAACAATACTCATTCTTCTTATTGAAAGCTACTCTTGTACGAGGACTCATTTCCACACTCTGACTGACACGTGCTTTCCTAATTTAGAAGTCTTGTGATTCCCAGTGGATTTTAATGCTCAGTAATTTTCAGCTGAGTAGCTTAAATGCATGCATTGTAGTCAGTCACTCTCTATTATCTTATACACATGCACACATAAATAGCAACGTGGAGACAGAGATTCGTGCAGGGAATTAGTCTGCAACAGCTCTGGGCAGATTAAAGAGGAAACCCCCCTCAGCCCCCAAACCCCTGCAGGTAACTCAAATAATTCCCATCCCTAAGCAAGTGAAAAGATTCCAGATTTGCAGAAGCAAACAGTCCTCTGGGTGCTCCGCTTGAGATAATTGATGGTATTAACTTTGTAGGAAACGCTGGACATCCACAGGGAGAGGGGATTAAATAAGGTGCCCATTAAATGAGACACCCTGAGTCTCAAGTTAATTCTGAAACTTCAAGCAGCTGTAAATTATTTTTTTTCTGAGTTGATATTAGCACTATTTTAAGACAGTTCTATACTGTTCTACACTAAAGGATGCAGGTACTCTATTTCTGTGTTTTCAATTAGAAAAAAATACTCAGTAAAGGAAATACTATCGAGAATGAAAGTGATGATATATCAATAGAGAAGACAAAGCGAGCAGAGAGATCTGACCAACCTGCAGGAAATATCACAACCAGAACTGTGAAGTAGCATTGTGTAATTCTGAATATTAGTAAATACGGATATTGCTATAGGTTGGGGTAACTGTAGAGTAAGAACTGCAAGGATATGAAATTCTATATTTATCAAAAGACTTAGCAAAGTGCTTGAAAAACACTTAGAAAATTGTTCTTATCAATCATGCACCACATTACACCTTCTCTGCATTTAGGGCCACATCCTCGGTGGGATCTGCTGGCAAAGTCTCAGCAAAAGAGATGGACTGGCCCTGACTTGTAGTACAGCAAAGGGGACACTAAAATATCTTGGGTGTGCATGCAAAGCTTTACTTTGAAGTCTCTGAAACTGAGTTTCCTCCCCAACACTTGACGGTAGCTGCAAAGTCGGCATTCCAAACATACAGAATCACAGAACCAAGGCTGAAACAGACCTTCAAAACCATCTAGTCCAAACATCCACCCAGCATCACCATAATCAACCCTAAACCATGTCCCCAGGGGCACATCCAGATGCCTCTGGAACACTTCCAGAGACTGACACTCCACCTGGGCAACTTAGTCCAAAGCCTGACCACTCTTTCAGTGAAAACATTTTTTCAAGTATCTAATCTGAACCTCCCTGGGTGCAGCTTAAGGCCATTTCCTCTGGTCCCTTCAGCTGAGATACAGCGGAAGAGACTGACCCCACCTCACCACAAACTCCCTTGGGGTAGCTGTAGGAGCAATAAAGTCCTCCCAGCCATGCCAGTTCCCTCAGCCACTCCTCCTGGGACACGTTTCCCAGAGCCTTCCCCAGCCATGTCCTTTTAGAAGTGAGGGACCCTAAACTGAACACAGTGCTTGAGGTGCAGCATCATCAGTGTGACCTCAGCATGGGAGGCTGCAGTAGGGCTTCTTCACAGCTCCCAGGCAAGACTTATCACAGGACTGCCTGGGTTCTCACAAGTGCCTGGATTCACTAGGGATGTATTCTGATAACTTTTAAAAGACAGCTTTTACCTGAAAAAAAAAAAAAAAAAAAGGAGGCAAAATGTTTTCTACATCTAGGAACCAATTATCTTGAGCTGGTTGCATCCCTGAACACACCAAAACTGCATCAAGCAGGGGCTCCAGGGTGAGGTGAATGCCCGAGCACACGTGATTTTACAGCCCCCAGAGAGTGTCACGCACACAGACAAGCACAAATGGGACCGGAGGGGGACACACCCCTGTGACAGCACCACATGCCACCGAAACAAGGTGATGGCACTGGGGCTCTGCAGTCGACCTCCTGCCACAACTCCTCACTGGTACGTTTGCATTCAGCACACTTAATTTTCCTACAGCAATATTCACCACATTTCCTGTTTTACTTCTAAAACAGTACAGGCTGTGCTGGCTCTGAGGAACTGCTCTATTACCATAACATTTGTAAAAAAAAAGGTTACTTTCCAATGAATGATCAACAGCAACAGATGTTTCATTATTCATTCATTATTAATGGCAAGCCTCTCTTAAGAATATTCTTCAGGATGAAACACAGAATCTGATCTGTAAGTGTTTGCCAAGAATTGGCACAAAATCGGTTTATTTGGTATGTTAAAATACCTTTAAAATGCAAACAAACACAGCTATAGATAAATGTATCCTCAGCAAGTGCCTGCAAGATGAAAATCATGCCTGTTGTTATCACTGCAGGTTCCCTACCTTTCTATCTCGTTTTACTCTGCATTGCTGTAACACGGAACTGAAGGGAAAATATTTCTACAGTCTACAATAAATCACAAATGCATAGATTCTACTTTAAATTTTTATTCCTTACATACTTCTTGTCTTTTTTTTTTCACTCTGCATTATGCTGGAAAACTGGTCTGAAAGCCAATTCTTATCCTATTACCTACTGAGTTGCTGTCAGGCCATTCTCTGTTTCCACATTAAAAATGAGAACTGATCCCTTGAAGGGTTTCTAGCAATTACTATTTATTACCTCCTTCAGAAAGTTTACCATACGCTCTTTATACAGAATATGGAATGTTTATCAAGCAGTGTCTGCTCAGTCCTCCTCCCTCTGGATCATTCCCAACGATCAATAATTGCATCTGAGGAATTCCTCAACACTGATTTTTTTTCAGAGCTAAGCGACCTTGCCATGCAGACTTTGTTTTCCCACCTCCACACATCAGTTTGGAAATTATGGGTCTCACCTGCTCTCTAACTGGGAGGTAATGGAGACTCTTTATGCCTTACCTCTGAAGCTGGTATCAAAGTTTTCAGACCAAACACAGAAAAGCCAAGAACGACTACAGTAAACTGAATGAAAGAACCCACATGTTTTTATCTCATTGCAAATCCACCAAGATGAATGCTACTGCGAGGTTTTTATTGTTTTCCACCTTTTAAATATCAAAAATAGAAATGTTTTTTGACTGCAGCAAGGTTTTGAGCAACTGCAGAGGCTACTGCATCTCAGATGGCCACCAGTGCCATCCTCCAAGAGATGGTGCTGCTACAGGAGGTGGCTCCCATCCCTTCCTTCTGAGGAAGGATGCACACACATTATCACAGCATTTTGCTGGGCCCATCCATACACTGTTTCTGGGAAGGGCCTCTCCAGGATGAGGGGTTTAATCTAAAATGGTCCAAAAAGACACTTCCAGCCTCTCAGAAAAAAAAACCAAAACAAAACACGGAAAAGAGCTTGCCAGGTGAGCAAGCGAGCAGCTAAGATGACTCCCAGAAATCTTGTTCTGGAAACACCACGAGAAGCTGCCATGTGACTGTGTATGAGCTGATTCAGCTCCCATACTTGTAGACAGTTATGTTAAAAAGCCACTTCTCTCCCAGAAGAAACACTTCTGCTGGAACAACATGGCATCATCACTCCCCAGTCTGCACTGACTGATTTTACAGAGCTCTCAAGGCTGTCTCATTGGGAAAACACCATCATAACAAGGAGTCTGTGAGAGAAGGCAAGATATTCTCCAAGTATTTTCTGATAAAACTTACTTACCACTGAGGTCAAGATGCTGAGGCTATGCAAAGGTGACGAACTTGGCCATTATCTCTCAGCAATCAATGGCTCATGGATCCCCAAGGCACTCATCCTGCTCGGTGCAATGGTGCCAGTGTCCCATCAGAGTCTAACCCCTCTGTTTATATTTAAATATATCTATCTTTATTTAAATTTAGCATATTTAGATCTGAGACTGCAGGTCCTTCTTAAAGGCTCAGCATCAAAAATACACCATCAGTTGGAAAATAATGGTTAACAGAGAAGGACATCTCTGCATGCTGACTCTGATTGCATTCACTGCTGTTTCCAGAGGCAGGGAGATACATTAATTCATTCCTTCCCCACTTCGTTAGGGAACGACTCCAACAAAGCTGCTGATACAACTGGGAAATCAAAACATGAGCCAGGAAAAGTGACTGCAAAAAAATGCATTAAGGGAACATGTGTGGTTATGTCAAGTGGCGGGGCCAGAGTCAGCACTTTGGGAAAAAAGGGACTGCAGAGTCGCTGGCTGAGAGGGAAATTAAGTGTGGATAAGGAGCTCAGATCCTAACAGAAATATCTTCTTATCAGCAAAAAATGATGGTTTCTGTTCTAATGAAATATGCTGTCCTACAAAATCTCTCATTTAATTTTCACTATTTCCCTCTTGTACTTAAATATGGAATCACATAAAACTCAAAAGCTATTTAAGATATAGTTAACCCCCTCAAAATGTAAATTTAGGCTTTTTCTCAAGTTTTGGACATCAGACTCAATAAATACCCTGGTATTTCCTGTTTCAGCCAATATGAAAATTGTCTGTGCTCAAGGTGGGCATCTGAGATGACTCACTGTTTGCTTCATGGGGGCAACAGAAAGGTTTCAGAAAGATGACTTTAGGACAGCCTTGAGACTCAAATTGTTTGAGACACCACAATGACCAGAACATCTTTTTACACTCCGCCCTATAATTCAGTCTCTACACTCCTTGCATCTGCACCCTGTGCACCCATCCTGCTGTGTGTGACTGTGCCCAGCCTTGAGCTCAGCCACACTGACAACCCTGGCTTTCTAAATTATTCCTACCTTCTTCAGGACAAAGGCAGGAAGATGTCCTGAATTGCTTTTAAAATGATTATGCAAAGCACAGTGGGCTGTATAATACCTTTTCCAACAAAACTCCCTTTTAGTACTCTGACAGCAATCAGCTGTGTTATTGTAACTATTCTTTCTCCTTGTAACACTTAGGCTGAATGTTTTAAATGGAAATAACATCATCTTGTCCCCCCGTGTTTCTTACTTGTGGCGTGTCCTTGCAAGTAACCAAGGCTCAGGATGCCAAGAGCTGAAGGCTCAGCTCGCCCACGTAGGAGACGTGATAGGAATAAATCAGTGCAAAGTCCATGTGAGCTCCTTCTCTCTCACTAGCAGGGGCTCGGGCTGGAGAAGCTGGATCTGCACTGGAGCTGCCATGCAGCCTTTAACTACCCGTGGTACCATTTTAAAACATCAGGGTATGGATTCATTTTTTAAAATAGCAAATATGCAGCTGGGTATTTACAGAGAAATGAAAAAAAAAAAGTGTATTTACTAGGGTGACGTGACATTTCTTTTACAGAATTTGACTGGAAAAGATTTTCAAAATTCAAAGGAAATTCCAGAATTCCAAGTGCTTCAGACTCGATCCTATCAGGCTGGTTAGGGCAAATGTCACTCCTGAGCACGTGGTGAGAGCAAAGCTGGCTACCCATCACTGTGCGTTTTGTATCTCCATGAAACTCATCTCAAGGCTCATCTATCTTTTCCCAACTGCAGAGCTGTGTCATCTCAGTGTTGGGCTTTCTGGAGCATCATTTGGGTCCTGGAGCAACTGTTGTTGGCTTCAGGGGGAGAACTCTGGCCCAAGAAATAACCACTTTTTTTCTCTGTTTCCCTCTGCTGAAAATGGGAAGAACTGTAAAAATAACCCTCCATGGTGGCAGCACATCCAAGAGCAGGGGAGGGGAGACACAGTTGACTTTATTTGGGAAAGCCTATTTCCTGCTCCCTTTCTTTCCAACAGAGGCTAGAAGAGATGTTGCTTCCCTCCCTCTCCTTTGCTGTCACTATCTCCCCCTTCCTAAAGGAAACCAAGGTGCCCCTTCATCAATATTTTCTAAGCCAAGATTTTGTAAAGCTGGAAAAAGACTGAGTTTCACATTATCTGGTCTGAATCGAGCAAGGCTTATGCTCATCAGAAAAGGAAAAGGAATCAAAGTTTCCGACTTGGAAAACCTCTGAGCCAATATTTGTAAATAAAGTCTAATTTAATTACCAATATATGTATTTTTCAGCTGTCCAACTCTGAGAGAGCACAATCCTACTGGGATGAAGCAATCACACTATTTAACATGCAAAATCACTGCTCGCCTACCAGCTTATTAATAGGTAGTTTTCTAATTCAGAGGAAAAGACAGAGGAGATCTGAACACGAGCATCTGAAATGCTCCACTGAACTCTGCTCCAGCAAATATAAGAAAAGACTTTTTTTCCCCCCCTCCAATGACAGCTTTCCAGTGCTGCTGGCATCCATCACATGTGCAAATGCTTCCACACTTGGTAATAACCAGAGCAAGGGAATTATGGATTGGGAGGAAGAACTACAGGGTTTTTTTCTCTTGGCTAAAGGCATACTTCAATCTGAAAAGCTCAAAGGGAACTCAGTAGTAGCTTCCTTCTCCATTTCCACTTTCTAAGCAGAGCCAGGACTCCCTGCAGATCTTCCACATCGCCCCTTTTTCCTGGGCTCTCACTTTTGCCATGTTTCTGCTCCATGTGCTGAGCTGGGGCTGAATTCCCAAAGGACTAATTCCATCAGCTCCTGCCTATCCTTTCCACACCACTCCTTCGTTACCTACTTATGCAAAACAACTTTCCAAATTTCATCTCAAACCCATCTTCATCACCAACACTGTCCCTACCTAGACTGTCACCTCGGGTTATCAAAAACAAATTTATCCCTCTCTCCCTTTTTGACTCGCAATGTTTGCTGCAAAATAATACAAAACCTAAGGACTGTCCTCAGCAGAAAACTCCTCATGGGAGCAGATTAAAAGGATTTTCCTTAATGTAATCATGAAGTGAAATCAATAAATACACAACAAGGCAGTACAGAGGCAAACTTGAGCACTGCAAGGACTAGGTAGGAAATTTATATAAACTATGGTTACAGGGAGAGAGTAAAGAGCAAATACAAATGTAAAAGACACAAACAGAATAGAATATTACTAAATGATTAACATGGCAGGTTTTAGGACAAGTGTTACACATTCTGTATCTCTATAAAATCGGCTTCCAAAAGTCTAAGACATTAAGGCTTAATCAGAGTACATTGTTTTACAGATGAGATATCACCAGTCAGTTAAATTGCAGGAATGAAAGTGGGGGTTTAATTCAAGGTTCTCTAGGGAAGAGATTTGTTTGAAAGAGGTCAATTAAGCCTTCCACTCCAGTTAATCCCTTCTGTTTATTTTAAAAATTCTGGAATAAGGAAAAAATTACAATAGGCCAGCAAAGCAAAATGTTCCTATAGATGCACCAAAACAAAAACCTGCAGGTCAGCTTGCTTTCAGCCGGGAGAAACACAAGCAGAAATTGCAATCAGTCTGCATTTCATATGGGTGCATCACATGGAGATGATTCAGACCAAATTATTCTCCAAATTAGCTTTATGAAACACTCTCCTCCAAGGAAGGCAGCAGTGCTTGAATTGGTTTTGGTGGAAGTCGGTATTTTAACTTACAAGTCTCGTCTGGAATGAGTCTCTGTGGGGAAGAACAGAGGGCAGAAGAGCGTGGACCCTCAAAGAAACTATTTCCATTATTTTGCATTTTCCTTCAGAAGTCAGCAGCTGCCCCCAGCTCCTTTTCCCCACAGCCCTCGAGCTGTTAATGGCACTATTTACATATATTTCCCTTATGCTTTTGAGTCACCACTGGTCATTTAGGTCAATATATTTGTTAATTCTGCTCTTCTGAATATTGATGGATTTCAGTCTTTTTTCCCCTCTCTCTTTGGTCCTGCTGTAACTCCTTTCTGAGCCTCCCACAGCAAAGCAGCAAATGCCAGGCAAGCCCCACACTGTGCTGCCCATCTGCTTCCTGCTGCCGCCTTCCTCCTCGCCGCGTGATCCATCCGCCCTGCAGTGTGCCTGATCTTTGTGGAAAGGCCTCCTGTATGTTAAAGACTACCTGTCCTACTGAATCAGAAAAGCAGCATTATTCCCTCTCAGAGCCAGCACTGCAGTTTTTTTCAGTGCTTTACCAGCACCAAGCTCTTTTTCACTGGGCAGGTGAGGAGCCACCACCGCGCTGTGACATCCCCCAACCAGCAAAAGCATCAATTTCCATTTCCTTGCTGAGACATCAATTGGAACCCATGGAAGGGTGCTCCCAGCACTGAAGAAAAAGCCCTGGTGCATGTGCCTGTAATAAAGATGCAAGGAATAAACAATCCCTCCAGGGAAAGCAGCACAGGACAACAGGGTGGTAGGGAAGAGAGGGCCTGCATTGGGAAATGCAGGAGTGATGAGGGCAGGGCAGGAGGCATGAACACAGGAATCATGTTGGGTTTCTCTGAGAAGACAAGAGCAGCACGGAGAAATCAATGTGAATGGCTCCTAGAGGAGAGGAGGCTGAGCCAGAGGAAACAGATGCAATAGAAAACTGAGCAAGGGAGGAGAGGCCAGGTGAGGAGGAGTTGACTCAATCCAGTAGCTTTGACTTGATTCAGTATTGAAGAGGAAAGGCAACTCAGCAGCTCTTAATGGGCAGGGAGGAGGATTTGATCAGCCATGAGGAGAAGTGATGGTAGCACAATTAGTGTGACAGCTGCTGCAGGTCCCCTCTCCTGGGTCTGCCCTCTGTACTTCTCCCAGCACCTTGATCACTCAGAACTGAGTTAATTAGGCACACACCTGTCAGCTCCCTTCACAAATTCATAAAGCTCCTTTGGGCTCAGCTCTTTACCCCTCTCTCTTTTCCCATGGTAACAAGACTTCATGAGATCTGTAACACCCCATCTCCATCCATGGCCTCAGGAACATCTCATTTATGCAAAAGTGATTAAAGGGGTTCACTTTCTGGTAAAGAACTTCCACCCCATTAGAGTACATGTGCTTTGTCCCATGCTCTGCCTTCCTTTAAAAGGAAAAATCTGCTTTCACAGCTGCCTCCATGGAAACAGCAACTCTGTAGTGCTGGCACTGCTCCAGGCTCAATGGGCTCGCTTCAAACGTGGAAATCTGCATTTCGGGATTGCAGAGTGTCAGGACCCCAGAGCCCAGCCAGGTCTCCTCTGGCTTGTTGGACAGCACCAGTGAGGATCCTGTGGGTCAGATCTCACACTTGGCAACATCAGTGCAAGCCTAATGCTAGGGAATGCTTGGGAGAGAGGAGGAGTAGGCAACGCTTTTAACTCACGCTCATCATTACCTCTGGCAGTGTTGATATGGCTCCTGCACTGCTGAAATACCTCATGGAGATGGACGTAACTGCTCAGCTTCCCTCCTATAATAAGCTTTGAGACCAAACACCCAGTAAATGTAAATTAAAACAAAATTCCTCCAATTCCCATTTTGAAAAACTTGCTTTCCCTTGTGCTCTGCTGGACATGGCCCCCCCATATCCTGCTGCATCCACCAGCAAGGTCACAGCTGGTGGCAAGCCACAGCAACACCTACAGCACTCCTGGGCTCCAAAGAAGGATAAATGACTCGCTTTGGCCCCTTGAATCCCCTAATCTGCAGCTTTCAGACTATCAAAGAGGATGCACAGCAGCTGCACAAGCAGAGTGCAGGTAGAAAAGAGAGGATTTGCCCTCTGGCTTGGGAAAAGTGGTCCCTGTGTAATAAAACACATAGCTCTTCTATAATCATTTGTTCAGCTCCATAAATCTCAGGGCATAAATCAGGCTGTCAGGAAGAGCAGCTGTGAAGGAATCTCTGCAGAAGGAAAAAAAACAAACCTCTGTGACCACCTCCAGATCAGGGCCCATGGCTGGGGAGCCACGCCAGGGGCCAGTCCCAGTGCTCCACAGGCTCCACAAGCCTTTGCTGCCTCTCACTACAAAGGAACTCCTCAGTTGTAGCTCTATAAATACCAGCAGAACGGGGCACAGTGGAAGCTTGTGGTGAGTATTACTGAAACACAAAATTCAACAATCCCTAATTGCCCTTCAGTCAACAGTACCTGTTTAAATTACTGTTATTATGGCAAAGACATTGAAATTGCTAACATAAACACCCGAGGGTTGCAGATGCTGTAGCTTTCCACCAGCAAATGTTTTACTTGCTGGTAAATATTTTCTCTCTCAATACAGGAACAACACCAAGGTGGCCAATACCCAGCAATCAGGGGATTCGCAGGAGGGTGCCCTCCAAGCAAGGACAGAGATGGTGAAGGAGGAAAAACTCATGACAAAGGCCCCTGGGAGCTCATGAAGGAAAGGCTGAGATGGGAATTCACCCATTCAGTGATTAAAAACAGTTATGGAAACGATGTGAGGAGAGGCCAAAAGAAACACCCAGCCATGTAGCAGATGAAAACTGAAATACGTCTTTTTAACAAAAAGGACATGGCATATTTGTCAAAAATACTGTTTAGGAGAACATGAAAAACAGCTGGAGTGGAAGAAGTAGGCCCAGATCTTTGCAAGGTCTTATTCAAGGCAAGGATTTAACAGAGCAGCTTTAGGAGTCTCCTCGCCACCATCTCTAACACTCTACCTGTATCGGTGCCTCCCACTGTCTCCTCCAAACACTGAGATGTGCACACAGACCTGGGCCAGCACAACTCCGGTTTTTCTTTCCTCCTCTGCCAAGAAAGCTGTCCATCCTGCCCAGGTGTGTCGCTCAGAATCCCAGACCTAGGAATGGTGATGAATGCTTCCCAGCTGCCAAAGCCAGTGGAAAGAAGAGGCAGCACCACACCCAATGGACCCTAAACCATTGGCCAACGGGAGGTTCAAGAGCCAAGCCCATTCCCATCTGACACTGTGCTGGGTACCAGGAGCCCTCTGCATCCTGCAGGATGAGGCCTCATGGATTACTCCTTGGCATCCTGCCTTGGGGAGTTATGCAGATGACTCAGAACCATCAGCAACAAATTCAATGAGCAATGGTATTTCCACACACAGGGAAAAACTCTGAACGCGTGGTAAAAACACCACTTGTGCACACAGGGAAAAGATCTTGAGTCGACACAATGCTTTACACATCACTGAAGCTCAAGTAACTGCAAAATCTGGCCCAGAATACCTTTTACTTGGTTATGTGCTAGTATTGCAGCCGATTTTTTAAAATACATTTCTAAACCAGACATCTTAACACCACCGACCCCAGCTCTACGTAAGGAATGATGCTGATTCAACTCTTCTGAGGGGCTTTGTCTGAATTTCGTTTAATGGATGCCAAAGAGGCAAACTCATCCCAGTTATTACAAAGACTGCAGGTTCTGCTGCCGGGGAAGAGCTGCATCTGCTGCACATCCCATGCAGTCCTACCCCAGGGGACTCGCTGCCTACATGGAAAAGACAGAGCAGGGAAACACCGAGTGGCACAAGCCCCACTCAGCTGCAGGGTGAAGAGATCTGTCCACACCACTCCAGGAGCCGGGGCTTGATCTCAGACCTTTGGGACCCTCCCTCCTCATGTGAGCATTTCCACGGGAAATCACAACACCAGAGATGGAGGTACAGATCAGGTCTGATGCTTAGGGGGTTTAAGCCCTGATCCTACACACACACAGGCATAACTTTATTCCAGCTGTTTGGTCTTACAAGGGTTAATGAGACTATCCTGTGCTCAAAGCAAAGCAAGTACCAAAGTCTGCAGGACCACAGTCTGGTTTTCCTCCCTGAGGCAAGAAGTTGCTTATTTTGTCATTGGTTTCCTTGGAACAGTAATCATTTTTTTGGAGCTGCCCTTTGCTGCAGGTTCTAACTATTTTGAACCTTTTCAAAATGCCACTGCTAGAGCCACTTTATAAAGCACCAATAAAATTAATATTAAAAATGACTTCACGCATAATTCATGGCCTCCAGAAACCATTTCTTATTCAACTGGCAAACCAGCCAGTCATGCATTTTACATTGCTTTCTCATTTTCCTAGCTGTGATGCAGTGCTTTAGGAGCAGCAGATCTGTCCTGCACGTGTCAGTCAGACAACACACAGGAGACACCCCGATGCCAACCTCAACCCAGCGGGATCACCTGGGACAGGATGCAGCCGTTTGCTCTCTCATGTCGGAGGGGAAATCATGGAGTTACAACAGGTTTACAATAAGGCTGAATCAGCTCAGGGGACAACCTCTGTAATATCTGTCCAGGTACAAAATGTTCTACTTAATCTTCCAGTTTGTTTCCTTTGGATACGTGAGCCTGAGAATTTATGGCAGCAGTGTTTGAAAAGCAGTGAATTTTATGCAAGTATTAGAGAAAACCCCTGGGAAACATTAAGCAGAATAAACTCAAGAAATGGTACCAGAAACATAACTGAGAAAGCCTGTGCTGTATACAGCTATGGTATGAGCATTCACTTAAAGTAATTAAATTAAAGAGTTGAAATATCTCATAAAAACTGTCTACAACATGCCACAGAGGAAGATACATAAAACAAATAAAAAACCCCAGATGAAAATCTAAATCTCATAACTGTTCAATCCTTTCAAAATAAATCCAGGTCACCATTATATTTTATACCTAATTAAATATGCTTAAGTTGATATTTATTAACAGTCAGCTCTGAAGCTCCTGGTTAAAAATAAGATGGACTGCAATTTTAAAATATTGGTTCAGACAGGCCATACTACCTAATCTGTGATTTGTACCACAGAAGGTCCCACACAGAGAGAGTTTGAACGATATATAGACTCCTGAAATCAGAAGCTTGAAGGCTGTTCTTAAAAACAGAGGAAGAAAAGGAAAAAAGGGAAATCAGCTCTACTTACAAGTTTTTATTATGGCAAAACACTACCAAGTGTTTCCACCACCTCAAACTTGAACATCAGGCCTGACCAACATTCCCCCGAAGAAATCAATAAGCTCTATCCCTCTTATTCAGCTTTTAAAAGTTTAGCCAATTCTTCTAATGTAGGTTACACCAGAAAGGGAATATTGTAATTCTTTCTCAAGAGATTTGAAGAATGGAAACACAGAGTGGTTTAATTAATGTTAAATAATCAAGTTCAACTTCATATAATTAAATTTAATCACCTATCAGAGTTAATAGGCCAAAAATAACAAACGGCATGAGAAGAATGAGAAATCCAGTGCAAAAGGCCCCAGAGTCAATAATGTGCTTATTAAAGTACTGAAGTTTGGCATATGTGCCAGTAGGAAAATGGAGTATTGAAGACCCACACTGTTCCGAGCAAAAGGCTACCAGGAGAACAGCAGAAAAAGAAAGACAGTGGAAATTCAAGCTCCAAAGACTTTCCAAGCAGAAAAACATCTAACTTTGGAAATGTCTATTTTTTAATTAATTTCATGAAGACTGAAGAGTAAAGGCTGAAAGCAAGATTCCTGCAGCAAGGAAGAAAACACTTCGGAAGCCAAGAATACAACATGATGTGCACACAACAAAAGGCAAAACTGATGATAAAGATTTTGCTGGAGTCATGCAACATATCCCTGATGTCTACTGCAATGAGAGGTCACCATAAAGAGGTTGGTGGAATGCATCAGAGAAGCACATACAGAGAACCTCAACTCTTAGCTCAAAGATCCCAAAAGATGCAAGAGAAGAATGGAGGCACTTGCCAGTTTTGCCTGCTGCCTTTTTGCTGATGTTACATGCCATTCCTCTTAGGGTATTTTAATTCTTCTTGAGAAAAGCAGTGATTTAAATTGCCAGAAAGTATTGTTTACAGCAGACGCAGAACCCTGTCCTAGAAATTAGAAACAAAATGTTGCAGTCCCGCTTATTAAAGGTTAACTTGTCTTCTTTTCTGCAGTACTTTTACAATTCTACACTGACATCAGACAACTTTTGTCACGTCGAACACTGACTTGAAACAGAAGCAGAGCTTATTCCCACTGAAACTATAAGACATGGGTATGAACTTCAAACTTAAAACAAAAGAAAAAGAAAGCTATTTGAGATTAGCAAATAACCATTTCCAATTCCACCGTCGGGTCTCAAATGCAATAATTTTGGAGTAGGAATGGATTTAGCATCCTCAACACTCGCAGCACATCCTCCTCCTCTAAAACAAACTGTGCATTCCCCGAACTCATCCCGAGTGGCAGCAGCTGCAGCGGGATGCTCCTCTCTGTGGCTGGATGCAGCCGCCGGCAGCGCCGCTCCCAATCCCCCCTTCCCGGGAAGATTTAATCCCCACCAATCTGGTCCCCACCGGGCTCCCTGCGGGCGCTGCCCGACAGATGCACAGCGGGGGACACTGAGCCTCCTCCTGCGATTATCTGCTGCTCCCTGGCAAGGATTTAGCTCATCGGGGCTGCTGCGGAGCGCGCTCAGGTTACACGAGCTCCGCGCTCAGGAGACACGAGTCGGGGCTGTGTTTGTTTTGAACTCGGGTCAGGTGAGACCGCGGGGAATCATCCTCGCAGGGAAAAGGCACAAAGCCTGACGGAGCTCACAGGTTTTGGATGGTGACGAGATCTAGTTGAGCTGTCAAACTTATTCATCTGCCCCCCAGCATGAGAGTCCACGGGAGTTTTCTTTTATCACTGTATGCTCAATCTTGAAATTACAAATACTGAATCTCACTCTGCCATCAGAAGCACACAGTGCCCACAAATACAGATATATACCTATACATGCATGTGACTGCACATACATGTGTGTACATGCACCCATACATGACTAGAAGCAGCTTTAATCAGTTTTCACGAGCCTGACCCTGTGGGCTTGGCTTCATTCAACATTTTCTCTGCTGTCAGAAGTGCATAAAGCCATTGTGAAAACCCTAAATGAGATTCCCCATTGCTTTGCTTCAAGACAGAGATCCTGGGGAAAAAAAAAAAAAAAAAAAAAAAAGACCCANAGTCTTGGAAAAAAAAAAAAAAAAAAAAAAAAAAGAGCCAAATTATCATGACCCTCATGATCCCTCTGGATGATTAGAGTGCAAAAATGAAAATGCAAGTTGTGCTCTGTTCCTCCCTAATATTGCCACATTTTGTAATACTGCAGAAAGCCCCTTTACTGTGGTTATGTCCCCTCCACCACAGACAGATATTTACAGCCAAACAACCTCTCACATGGCTGAGGCCCACAGAAACAGGAATGGGGGAGCGCTGTGAGCCCCAAGACCACCAGGGCACCTCTGCAGCAGGAGCTGCTCCTGCCGTGGCTCTGCAGAAACAGCAATTCCCACGGCTGCTGTGTGGCTGGGTGCCTGCAAGCCCCGCCCGCGGAATTCATGTCTGATCAGCCGTGAGCAGACACACAAGTGCTTTTTTTCACTGCCACCACTTTATCTAGCTCCAAAAAAACCCCTCACAGACTTACTACCATCAACACCTTCAGCTGATAAATTTGGCTGATCTGGGCCCACGGGTTCAAAAGTTCTCCAAGGGAGGGATGAGGATATAAACAGAGCACGAGCGCTTAAGCCTCCTTAGGAAGTCAGGCTAAAAAGAGATTTGACTTTCTAAAGTGCCATGATACAGTCTGGTAAGATGGTTTCAAGACACGGGTGCAGGGCAAGTAAGGGGATCACTACCTCTGTCTGAGCAGCAATGAATGAACCCTTTGCACTGCATAACCTGCTGACAGATAGCAGGGGAGCACAAATAAAACATTTTAAGATGTGGGTAAAGGTGTCAGGCTGGGCGTGGAGGATCTCCACAACTCTAAATCAAGCAGGTTTAAACAGACTGGATCTATGGGCTTAGGACAACTGTGTGAGGCTCAACAAGGCCAAGTTCCAGGTCCTGCACTTGGGTCACAACAACCTCATGTGGCACTACGGGCTGGGGAAGAGCGGCTTGAGAGCTGCTCAGCACAAAGGGACTTGGGGGTGCTGGATATGAGCCCCGGTGAGCAAGAAGGCCAAGAAAATCTTGGCCTCTCTCAGGAATAGTGTGGCCAGCAGGACTGGGAAGGGATTGTCCCCCTGTACTTGGCACTGGTGAGGTCACACCTTAAATCCTGTGCTCAGTTTTTGGGCCCCTCAATTAAAAAAGGACATGGAGGTGTTGGAGCAAGTGCAGAGAAGCAAAATCCTGGAGAAGGGTCTAGAAAACATGTCCTGTGATGAGGGGTCGAGGTAACTGGGGTCGTTTAGTCTGGGGAAGAGGGTGCTTGGGGGGACCTCATTCCTCTCTAGAGCTACCTAAACAGAGGTTGTAGTGAGGTGGGGTCAGTCTCCCCTGTCATAACTGAAGAGAAAGGATGAGAAGAAATGACCTTAAATTGCAGGGGAGCTCCAGATCAGACATTTGAAAAAATGTTTTCACTAGAAGAGTGGTCAGGCATTGGAAGAAGTTGCCCAGGAATGTAGTAGAGTTACTGTCTCTGGAAGTGTTCAAGAAGTGTCTGGATATGCCTGGTGGTTTAGAGCTGGTTTTGGTGGTGCTGAGTGGATGCTTGGACTAGATAGGTGATCTCTTAGGTCTCTTCCAACCTTGATGATTCTGTGGTTCTGTTAAGCCAGAAAAGGGTGGAAAAAATATTAAAAAAAAATTTAAAAGGCAATTCTGTAGCCAAGAAGTTCCTACGGATTGCGAGAAGGCTCAAATACCCTCAGAACGCTGGGATGCCGAAATCCCAGATTTCCACACGCTCCCCGCCCCTGTACTCGACTTAAGCCACAAGAACCATCCATGCTGGCTCCAGGATGCAGCAGCATTGGCATCTCATCTCCCTCCTCCTTCTGCTCTTATTTTGTTTATAGAAACAAGTTTGCACTCCCTGGTGCTATTTTTGTACTGTGCTATGACTCCTTCCCACCTGGTTATTCACATAATTACAGCCACCCCAAGATTATGTTAATGGTTTAAGTACCATGTTTAAACACAGGGAAAACAAACTGGAAGCTGGGCACGGAGTGTTGTCTGTTTTCCCCAAATTAGAGAACAATTCTCTACAATTACAATGTCCCCATCCCTGTTATAATTAACACAATGCAGTCAAAAATCAGCTAATACAAATGGTGTTAAAAAGGTCTAATTAGCCTAAATAAGAGAGTCTATTAGTGAACAAATTACATATCGCCCCTCGGAAACAAGACAACACGGGGAAGGTAAGAATAAAAGAATTTTCTGAAGACTTCAGATGTTACTAGCCTCAGTTCAGCCCCAGTGTCAGCTCTCAAGTGGAGACTGATGATTGGTCTATACATTCACAAATAATGTTGCACTCCAGCTCTGTCTGAGTTTCTATCTGTCTCCCTTGCACTCCCATGGAAAGAGAAACTTTTTCTTGTGAAATACTGACAGAAACAATGAAAATTATGCAAAAAGTTTGGTTTGGAGCCTTCCTCCAGGTAAAAAACCAAAACAAGCCAAGGCAAAACCAAACCAAACCAAAGATGTTCAGCTGGGAAGAAGTCTCCTAGGTGCCAGGGAAAGTCACTGCTCTGAGAGTGCTGTGTGTCCACAGGCTCCCAAGGAGGAGACTGCTAAGCAGCATTTTCAGCATTTTCCAGTTTTAGGGAAAACTGGATTCCAAGCAAGTCCCTTTTTCTTGTAGGTGCGTACTTAAAATGGGGATAATGCTTCCAGTGCCTCCCATTAAGGAAAGCATAAGATCATCCCAATGGAATTGATTTTTTATCAGCCAAGTCAGTGAAGCCATAATTATTGCAGCCCTCCTGGGCTGATAGCTGCCAGCCATTTATAGGGCAGCAGGGAGATAAAAACAGCATTTACACATACATATAATCACTTTATTTCTCTATTAAATATTCATTGCCACAGGATTTACAGAGTCCCTGTGCAGCAGCCACCACCTGCCTGCTGTGCCGCTGGCAGCTCCCACACGGACGCCGTGGGCTTCACTCAGCACTTAACACTCCTCCTGCTCCTGCCTTCCTGAGCTTCCAAAAATACTTATTATTATTATTATCCTAGTTTTCTTCTTCTACCTGCACAGTGAACCCACCGGTGCCACTATTTCAGATTTCTTTATCCTGAATATCAAAAAGTTTTCATGCTATTCTGGCTGTTTCTCAGCTTGTGGTGCTCTTGGCTCCATGTTTTTTGGCTGTTGCCTTTCCAAGACCTCTCAGGATCAGTGACAAATGCCTAAAGGCCAGTTGCCACTCACTGTAATGACCACATTTGTGCTTTTACGGAGAATGCAGGGTATGGCATCACATCCATATCAGTGGGAAAACCCCTTTAATTTCTAGGATGCCACCAGATATCTTACCAGATGATATCTCAGAAATCACATTTTCCCCCCAAATGGCTCTGACCCTTTTTTGTTTTTCATAAGAACAAATACAGACTTGCAGCTTTGGCCTCAATTAACTAAGTGGGATTTATACACAAGCTCAAGAACAAATACTGATTTGCAGAATGTTGCTAAGCCAAACAGAGGGACATTATTCTCATTATAACAACAAGCTTCTCCAAAGCATAGGAGTCAAAGCAACCCTCGCCCCAGCATTTTGGAGCAGCTGGCTTTGCAGGGATAAATATAGCCTCGTGGGCAGTTCCATCTGCTGGCCCACCAGAAATGGCAACATTGGGGAAAAAAAAAACCCCATGAAAACTCCCCAAATCTATGTTTTACTCCAGAGATGACACATTCAGCTTCCCAGCTGGCTTCTAAGTCACTCAGCCTCCCAGATTTATGTGAAACAGTATTTTAAAATACATTTTACCATTAGCTGGAAGGGGAGAGGGGACAAGACAGCAAAAGACAAGAGCATTTTCTCTGAGACTATTGAAAAGCTCAAAGTTTGCTGCAAAGGGCTATAAAGAAACCTAACCAGGTTATACAGCAGAATATCCTGACAGCCTGAGAAACAGCACTGTACACCAGAAGTCTCCTTCTCTGAATCCAGGCACTGGACATGCAGCAGGTCAACACAAACACCTGAGCCCCTGGTTAGGAGGTGGCTTCAGATGAACTCAAGCAACATCTGCAACTTGGTTTTGCACCACTGACTGACAAAGCCCATGAGAACACCAATCTCAGACTTTCACAGGACCCATGGCACTGAAGCACCCCATAATCTTTACATACAACATCTTCTGATGTACAAATGCAAAATAAGCCCTTTTCTCCCCCTTCCCAAAACCAGGAAAGTAACCAGAAATGAGATTTTGAAGGAAAGAAATGTTGTTTCTGGGATGCAGTGAAATTAAAACCAAACCAACCACAAAACCCCTACATACGTGTCTGGGTTCCCTGGAAGCATCACTTTTGATTTCAACAGTTTTGGGGCAAGGTGCAGTCTGTACAAACAAAACTTTCTGCAAACAAACTAAAAGCAGTGGTTAAAGGTGGATATTGCTGAGCTCTGCCCTCTGTGGTTGCAGCTTGGCTGCAAAGCATGAAAATATGCACATTAAACTCTCCAAATCTTAAGACAAGCAAATACTTATTTGCCACAACTCTGAAGTTACTGCCAAAACCTCTGAAGAGGGCTCTGCTGAAAGCATGAAATCCCTCAACAGATCCTGAAACAACCCAGGACGTTGAGTTTGCTATAGCCGTTGCCCTTTTCCTATGAAAGCAAAAATTCTCTCTTAATTGAACTTGACAATGGAAAAGTAAAGAGATTTAAAATAACAAATGGATCCCCAGCTCTCCCTGCAGCAAGGTTAGAGACACTTAATTGAACTTTAGCTTAGCTGCCAAACCAGAAAACCAACAAATAAGAAAGCACTGGGAATACCTGTGTTTATTAAGTTAGTAACTCATCTTTCCCCAGGCACAGCTCTGCACTGTCAAACTTTTTTCCTCTTTTAATCACTAAAAAAGCAATGAAAACACAAAACTATTTGGCACCACAGGTACTATGGAGGTACCTACAAAACTGGCCACAGCAGCCAGCAACAAAATGCCTCTGTAAAAATATCCAGGAGACCAGAGCACAGCCTCCCTGTGTGACAGGGGATACTCCACTTGGGCCACGTCCATATAAACTGGAAATGCAACACATGCAAGCCAGGAGGCAACTTCACCCCCATATGTCACAGCTGATGGATCCTGGAACAGCTTTGGGGTCAACCTTGGCACGACGATGTTAAAAACTGAAAAGGATGCAGTAAAATTTACTGATGGGAGAAAAACGTCTTTTAATGAGAAATGTGGAGATCAATTGGTTCAGCTTGTCTGAGAAGTAACTTGATTATAGCGTAAAACCTCCTTCACAAAGGAAAACACAGTGCCAGAAAAAGGCTTTGTTATTTCTGCAGTAACAAATAAAAGAAATCAGTGGCTCGAAGCTGAAGACAAGGAAAAGCCAACAAGGAAAGTATTTTTATAGTATGAATCATTTAGCTCTCAAACAAGCTATGAAATAGAGCAGAAAACGCTTCAATTCTTGGAGATGCCATGTGAAGCCTGGATCCCTTCCTGCAGAGGGAAGTGCAGTCAGACACAGCATGCCCTGTGCTGAGAGGAGCAGGTGGAAACAGAGCAGCTCACGGAACACCGGAGCGAGGACAAGGATGACTCAACAGTCCCTTCTGGCTTGGCTTGTTCAGTCACTGTGGAGCCACTAACCCAGCATCTCATGTGGAGAGGGAGCAGCACATATGTACTGCAACTTGCTCAGGGACAAGGAAATGGAGTAACTTTTCCTTTTGAAAGCCAGTTTTCCAACAAGTTTGGAGGTGTGGGTAGCATCATGATGTTCTGATTGTGTTTGAGGCTTTCAATGCAGCTGAAATTATAACAGATAATAAAGAATAGTGTGCAGACCCAGGTACCCTCACAAACCTCTCCTCGCTCACACTGTTGGCTTGGTCAGGCTTTTGTCAGGAAATGTTAAGGGCAGTGGATAGCAGCAATTTCCCTTCTTTGCCTTCCCACTTGCAAAGTAATTGCTGAAGGATATTAAAACACATGAGGGAAAAAACATTTGTGCTGAATTTTTTCTCCTCCAAAAATCAGACGATGTTTTCCCAGACAGCGTCAAAAAGAACATCTCTTAAGCTATTTATTAATGTTTAAACATGTTTATTTCAAGTGATAGCAGCGTTCTTTGATAAGTAATGATCCAGGTGAAATAAAAATAGCTAACAAAGGAAAACAAGATTGTCCATCTGCTCTTCTGTGAAGTCGTTCTCAGAAGTGAAGTCCAGCAATTAAAGGGGAACGTATCCTTGCTGGAAAAGCTCAGCAAAGCACAAGAAATGACATTTTGAGTTAAGAAACCCTTGGAGCTCTGTCCTCCCCCTGACCTTGGCACACGTGTTGCTCGATAGTGTGGGCAGCAGGTTTGCCACCAACGCCTGGCTGTGAAGGAACAGTGATCTGCTGAGCCTTTCTTGGGAATGGCAGGGCCACACTTCGTGCTCAGCTCCAGCACTGCAGCACCAGGATCTATGTTTAGAGACTCCCTCTAAGAGCTCATTTTGCAAAATACTTGCTCATTATCACCAACTAACCAGTGATTAAATAATCATATACTTTCATCTCAGACACAAGACAGCTTCTTTTGCCTGGTCTCTGAATTAAAGGGAGGTATTTTCCTACGTTGGGCAACAGCTTTACGAGATCAAGAAATCACATCAGTCACACTGAGCTCTCACAATGCACTGAAATCTATTTCTATCTTCCCTCAGCAAGTCTCAGCTCTAAAAGGTAGGTGGCTATCAGGTAACAGTAAAACAGTTTACCCAGTGCAGTTCATCTAAATTTTATGACAGATACAAAGCGCTTTGCGGAGGTGGCTTAAAGCTATGGATGCTTGTACTGAACTCTTGCAATGTTTGCAATGATTCAAAATGATTTAATGACACATCTGCTTCGGGTTTACGTTTTTCTGAGCAGCAGGATGTTGGAGAAGCGAGTGTATCGCATTCCTCTTCCACTCGGAGCCCCACTTCACAATTTCTATGCCAAGGGCAGACTCTACCCTACAGAGGCACGGGAGGGAGGGAAGGAGGGATGCTTTCCAACCCACCCACTGGCCCAGCATAACGGGTTTTGTGGGAACTCTGGGAACTCAAACAGCATGGACTGCTGATGACAACCAGTAAGGAGGCAAATATATTAATATATTACAGTGGGGATTTCCAGAGAGCCCTACAGGAACCAGATCAACCTGAACCGAATTTCAACAGAAGCTGTAAGTTCCCCTAAAGAAAGACCCTGCTGGTTCTGCCAGCACCCTATTGGTTCCCTTAGAGCTCTGAAGCAGGGACCTTACTCCTGTCCCAGCAAAGACCAGGATTCCAGCAGTAGGGCACATGGTTTAGGAACAGGATTGTACGAAGATTTTGTCTGTAGCCACTAACTCCAGTACCAAGTGATGCAGGAAGGTTTTGTGGAGTCCCTGGCTGTAAAGGGAACCCATGTCCTGATACAGCCCCTCTGACACACTCAAACTCGGTGCCCAAAGTAGGCAGTGTTAGTCCTGTCTAACTATTGCAGACGCTTGTGCTTTGCCTAAGGCTGATTTAAGCCCACTAAAGCCCTCAAACAAGGCTTGAAATACCATTGCTGCAGCACACAGGATTAATGTTGGTCCTTCTGCAGAGGGGTGAATGTCATTTGCAGAACTGTGTTAATTCCTGATTTGAATTTAGATGATGTTTTTAAATAAGAAACAAGCTCAGAACATCCACTGGGAATCTGTGACTTGGATAAACCTTAATAAGTCACTAAATACAAGTTACTATTGGAAAAGAGCTCAGACTGCAGTGCTAGCTGTATAAAATTAATAATAATAGTAACAATAATAAAGGAAGATCACTTCTAGAGAATAATGGCTTCAGACTGAGTATTATGGGCACAGCTGATGTACTCAAAATGGTACAACAGCGTTAATGAGCTCTAGATCAGCACACTCAACCCACAAAATACACTCCCTTTCTTCAGAAGAAGGGGAACAGGAAAGGAGGAGGCTGTACCTGGAGTTAGGAGAGGGAAGCCCCTGGAGTAGTCTGGACCAGGATGACAAGGGTAATGAGACAGCAAAATCCTGTTGCTGTTTCAGCCAAACTCTCCCAGTGCTGATACTTGGTGTTGTGTGCCCTCAGCAATTCCTCCTGCAGTCCATGGCTGGTGACCGAGCTCAGGAAACACCAGATTCCCCAGAATTCTGGCATTCCTAACTTACCAGCATCTTCAGACTAAGCCATTCTGCAGGACGGTTCTGCAGCCCCAAGAGGTAACTAGAGCAGTAACTCCAACAACACCCATCAGTGATGAGCAGTAACAGGAACATCCTGCAACAGCTCCTGCCTGCCCCAACAGCACCCTCAGGCCTTGGGACTCTTCCACAGGTCCTGGGTTGTTCTGGCTTTTTTTTTTTTAAATACATATCTGTCCTGGAGAAAAAAAATTGAAACCAGCTGATTTCATACCATCTTACATTGATTTATCTATTCCAAAATAACATGAAACCTTCACACTCATACTTTTCCTTGCACTGAGATGATGAATCTCCACCAAATCTCCCTAAACCAGTGGTGTGTTAAAATAAAAGACAGTTCTACATATATTTAGAAGGTGGTGGTGAGAAAATCTCCAAAGAGTGGAAAGGAAGTTTGGAATCTTAAACTGGATTAGCACCCAGCCCACATCTTTACATCGCTCAAAGCACAAGGAAGGCTTTCCAGAGAGAGAAAGCAGCAGCTGCACCAAAGAATTAAATTTAAAATACATTTACTTTCAAAGTGGGCGAAAAATGTCTCTTAACTCCTAATCTTTCATATTGAGGACTTCAGTAAAATGGATGTTCTTTTCTTTTAAAAAGTCATGCAATTCAATATGATCCTTCCCAGCAGGCTGCATCTGTTTTAAATGTTTGCTTTCAAAATGTGAAACCACTCCCTCCTCCCCCTTAATTTTATCTAGAATCATGAACACTCCATTTGCTTAAACATATCCTGAATAGATGAGCCTTGGAAAACCACAATGTTAATCTGGGGCAGTCTTCTGCATCCTTTGGGATACATCACATTTGGGAAATGCCCTGGAGGAGACTCGGTAGCTACAGTCCACCAAGGCAGCAGCAGTATAAGGAGGGAGAGGAGCCTGCAGGCAGAATTTAGGGCTGATACATGATTTGGGCTGTTGTCTGTGCTTCTTGCTCATCCACCACAGTAAAATCCTCTGAGATGCTCAAAACACAGACAAATGAAGAGGTTCAGAACAAAAAGGGCTCAAGCAGACTCCTGGAGCAGATCAAGCCTTGCTGAGGAAGGGCAGCATCCCCTAAGGAAACCAGGGCCAAGCTTCTGTCTTGAAAAATGCAAATTAATACATGGAAGTGTTAAGAGCAGGAAAGAAGGAAAATCAGAAAGTATATCTCAGGGCAATGTTACTTCTGGGGGTGGAAGCTGTAAAATTCTGCCATTTCAAAGATAAGAATTTAGCAAGATTTATAAAAAGAGGAAGTCCTTAGCAAATTCCACTGAGGAGGGGTATATGAAAATGGTACAGCAGACAAAGGTTGAATAGATATTTTCAGATAAATGGTAGACCACCCAAAACCCCAGAGATTATTAGGAATGTTGAAAAGCATCTTATTGGTACAACTGGTTACAGATAAAGAGGTACCCCACAACTTTTTAGGGGAAAGATTAACAACACTATGATGATACAGAAACAGAGCAGGGATGGAGCTGGCTGTCAAAGACAACTCAAAGCTAGAGAGGTAAGTGAGCTAATGGTACCAGCATAACCCCAGTGAGTTGCAACATCACTCCCAATTGCAGGCAGCACGGCAGAGACATGCCAGCTCAGCCGGCTGCAACCCCATCCGCCAGCTCCTCTGCTCTTCCTTCACAGGCAGCAGGGGCAGAAAACCCCAAGGACTGAGCAATCATCTTGACGGCCTGTGGCTGTAGTGCCTGAACTTTCTGACACTGGAAGTGACTGCTGCTCAGACAAAATTGCTTTTAAAATGTCAATTTAAATTCAGTGCTGGGAAACACAAAGCCACTCCCAGGGCAGGGACAGCAACGTTCACTTTTCAAACGCAACAGCAATCCTTCAAATAACTAGGAGATCAGGAGAGAAGTCTGGAAAGCCTTATGAATAGTTCCCTATAAACATCAACCTTATGGTCTGCAATAATTAAGATGAAAACATAAATATAAGAAATGTCATGAGATGGAAAGGGGGAATAAAACCAGCAAATAACCGGATGATTCAGACGCACTAAAGCATCAACTCTGCCAAGGGTCAGGCTCTGGCTGCGCCTCCCTGGGGCTTTGCTGCAGCTTGTTTAGCTGTACCAGCAATTTTTCTATTGACCAGGTGGCTTATCCGTGTACATAACTGTAATGCTTGTACAGAGAGTAATAACAGGCAGGTATTCTGTGGAGAATGAAATATGGATGATCCCAGTGCCATCGGGCAGTGCACAGAATGACAGAGCAGGGCACTCCCGAGCAGGGGCACAGATGTCACAGAGAGGGGTGTGGGAAGATAGGAGAGGGCACACAGGATAGTACTGGACACCCCCACAAATATCTCACCAACAGCCACAAAAATACAGACACTGACAAAACCAGTTTAGGGCTAACAGAATTAGGAGCAAATATCTGATATGTTTAAGATGCTCCATGCACAGCAAAGACAGCTACAATGTGCACATACTGGCTTTAAGAAAGAACATGTAAAAGCATGCAGGAAAACAGAAATATATTTATTATCCCGAGTGAATCCTAGAGTACAGTGGAAGAAACCACCAACCTCCATCTCCTGCTTCTACCAGCAGGAACAATAAAAGCCACCATCAGCATCATACTCCTCCTGAAGGCAGCACAGGACACTGATGACTCACTGACGTTTTTCTGTAGATGTTTTTAATATTAAGAGCAATCAGGAATTAGAAATGCTTCACTTCCATTGGTCACAACGAAAAAAAAGTGCACAGAGTGCAAGAAGAGATACAGAAACAAAAGAGACAATGATTTCTTAACCCCCAAATCATGACTGACTACACAGGGAGCCATCAGGGACGAGAAGCAGACTGCCAGTGTACCGAGAATGAAGTTCTCTTTCAGGAGGGTATTTGCAATAGCACTCAAGGACTGAAGCTGGGAGATTAGCTGGCTATTTTATGTAAGAAAGATTGCTTGAATAATCAGTTTTTCTGATGTTGCCATGTCTTTTCATTTGTTAGTGTGGAGCATAATTGCTTCTTGTAAAGCTGAATGACGTTAAATTAGATGGAAAGATGGTCATTGCAAAGATAATTCTGAACATTCCCTTTCAAAGTTGTAGGTTTAAAAATATGAGTTGAAATGCAACAGAATAATTAATGTGGCAGCAATCACTTAATTTGTCCCCTTTTTTTGGTTTCTTCCTTGTTACATGCTTTTAAGTTACCCTGGTGTGTTCATCCATGGAAAATGAATAGCAGGAAAATAAATACATTTATCTAATCAACCCTTTACCGGAGCTGAAAGCCTCCAGTACAGTCTAAACCAGTGATTAAGTCCAGATTACATTAAAACAAATTTGCCATGTCACTCCTAATACTTCCACTTGGCAATGACCCAAATATTTTTGTTTGTTTGGATCCTCTCTCCAAACACAGACCAATGTTAGACTCATCCTGGCTGGAGGAGCCTCTCTGGTCACGGGTTGCAGCAGGACCAGGGCAGGTTGCTCTGGGCTTTGCCCGACTGCTGCTTCAGAACCTCCAAGGGGAGGGACAGGATCTGTTCTTCACCCACCTACAAAACTTCTATATCTAAGTGCTACTCATAACACTTCTCAAAGTCATGGTCTGATGACTGCAGCAACCAAAATGACTTTTTCTCACCAGCCAATTCAGCTGAGCTTTGTCATTGGGCATTTCTCCTCTCTCCGTTTTACCCTTTCCAAAATTTCTCACTCTCCCTACTTCTTGTCTCTCTACCAAAGGGGTTCCCGTCTTCCTGAAAGCACCTACCACCCTGACTGCAGGAATTTTGCAGCTGGTATTTACACATCAAGGTACTCAGAAGTGCTTTTTATCCGGAAAAGCAAAACCACTCTCGTTTTAGCAGAGGCCCTGCAGAGCCTGAGCCCTGCCAGCCAGGAACAGGGAGAAAGCTGCCACAACAAGGATGGAGGAAGCAAAGAGAAGAGACTCCTGTGTGCCACCTTTGATCGGCAAACAATTTCCAGCCACTTGAAAACTTAAGGAGGGTTCAGGGTCATTTCTTCTTCCCTCAGTGTGCTCTGCTTTCAGCCTGCGGATGATGAGAGCGCTGCTGACGACGGTGACGCATCGGGGAGAGGAGATTTTAGTAACTGGGGCGGAGGAGAAGAAGCAGCAAGTGGTGAGAGGGGGAGGAAAAGGAGTCTATATAAAGCAGGAAAATTCAAAAACATTAGAAGAGAGAAATGTAAGAGGGAGAGAGCAAAGTTCAGGAAATTTTGGAACTGCAAGGTACATTACAGAAGTGAACTGAGGCGCAGCCTGACATCGAATCAACACTCATCCATGGATCAAACTCAAAACCAAGATGTGTCCATCCCACCACCTTTCTGAAATATATGAGGAAATTTTCGGGCCCTCATCCCACAGTCCAGCAGTCTCCCGAGGTCTGAAATTCAAGAAAAGTGTTCACAGAACTGGGGTCAATACAGAATTACAAGATAATGCACTGACTGTCCCCAGCAAAGTACCAAGCTCTACTATAGATTCTACTTTTCAAACCACAACAGAAGAACTAAAGCATCGGCACATCTTCCAGCATGGCTTTCAGAAATGTGAAACTGGGGAAAGATTTCATTGTGGGAGCTGATGGATCCAGGAGCCCTTTCTGTAAGAACACTCCGTGGGTCTGGGGACTCCTGCCTTGCTCAGGCAAGGCACTCAGTTTGCACCAGCAGGTACTGAGATGTAATAAACACAGAAACAACTGCTGCTCAATCATGTGTATGAAACAGCACACATAATTAGAGCCGCCTGGATATGCAAAGGCTCAAAATTAAAAGTCAGCAACTCCTAGCGCTACTTTGTGATTTTGGCAGGTTTCACTTTCCCACTTGGCATCCTTACAACGTCTTTGGTAAAAGCTAAGATAACAGTCTTGATCATTGAGCGCTTGTTTTTTGTAAACACTCATGTGCGTACATCAGATAAAGAATGCAGTACCTGCTGCACATTTAATCTCTCCATGACTGTGCAGAGAAGTTACCCAAGTCCTGCAGGGCCCTCAGTCCCTGCACTTGGACCTGCCTCCCACCCGCCCCAGAGCCTGCTACATGCTGGCTCACGGTTCGTGCTAGCGGCTTGTTTTCTCAGCCATCCACACACAGCTTGCTTCCAAGCCTGGCTTTTACTGGCACAGATCCCCAAAATGTCTTCCCAAACACATACACTACTGCTAGGAAAGCCATCACGACAGATAATAACACTCATGCCAAGTACAAATCATCTTTAACTCTTGTTTTCTGCAATTTTGAAACATAACTAACCACAGGTTCCCAGTGTCTGCCTTTAAGAGGGAAAGGCGTGGGGGGAATATCTTCTGGATTCATTAAGGCACAAATGTACACACCTCTGTTTAAATCAGTTTGACTATTTATGCTAAGCCAGACAGGCTCCTCTTTTGAAGGGTTACCCTCCCACTTGTCCCACAGTCAAATCTTTTCGCTGTCCCAAAGTCAAATCTACATTAGGTTTCTGTTTTCACTATCAGCATTCTACAGTAAATTCTCCCAGAAGCTACGCCACCCATCCCAAACTTCAACCCACCTCAGATATCCTCAGTCCAGGCACAACTGACCTTGCACATAATTTCCTCAGAATGCCCTCCTCTGGAGTAGTACAGCACTAATGGGAATCAATACTCTACAACTCTTTAGGAAAAGTACAAGCTACTTTGAACTGTTAATTAACCCAAAAGACTCAGAGCCCAAATCCCCTCCTCCCAGACTCCCTCACGGAGGGATCTGCTCCCCATCATACACCAAAGACCTGCCACTCACTTGCAAATTCAGAGCTATCAACTTCTACAGGAATCCGACCTGAACCAAAGTCTCCCCTGAATAAGAGATGGAGAGCAATTTTAAAACACACGTGATTACAAATTCCAGTAAAAGCTAAATTCCCATTCCCATGTAAAACACCCACTTCACTTAAAATAACTGGGGCAAAAGGCATGGCCTACAGACAGCAGCAAAGATTTACTAGCAGAGGACAGTAGTGAAGTCTTCTCCTTCTAAAATTTTATTGCTCTTACATAATATGCTATCATGCATTTACTAGCATGCTGTGAAGTGCTGTCATAAATATTTAAACTGTGATGACAAAGTAGGAGAGCTGTCGGTGGCTCCCGTGTTTCTGTTTTTCGCTGCTCGCTCCCTTGGGTCCATGGTGAGTCAAGAACTGATGTACAGAAAATAAAAGTGCTACAAGTGAACCAAACCAGATGCATGTACCTGGTGTCCAGTAAAGCAAAAGGGACTTTAACTTGTTATTAAAAGGTCTTTCTACACCAGGGCTTCTTCTGTCATGATGGCCAAGCTTGTCATGAGCGAGGCTCCGCTCCCCACATGCTCGCCTGACTGCATTAGTTATTACATTTGATAGCTTTATAGCATTATTTGAAGCTTGCTATTTACCCAGTTACACAAGGCCCAGCCGCTTAGAGCCCGCTCCCTGCCTGGGCTGCAAATCTCTGCAACTACCTCCAAAATAGCCCAGATTTTATGACCCATTAGGCTTAATGATAAATCCTTGGATTTATGTTCCAGGCTAGTGAGCGATGAGAGATCAAGGGCTAAGCTTTGATTTATCTGCGGGCCAAGGGAGATGGTTATTTCTGTAATTTTATTTTTCTCATCATTTGCCATAATGACTGCAATGCTTTGCTATGACATCATGGCAATTTTTCCTGTTATCTACGTCAAAATCAATACTGTACTTGGTCCTTTCACAGTGCTGGCGCTGGTATTTCCTTTCCCAGCAGGATGGGAACACTGCAAGAGCAGTTTTCCATCCCTTGTCCAGCCTGAGCAGCAAAGCTTGCTATGGATGCTAACTCCAGAACCTCCTGGTGCATGAAAGGCAACAGTTTTCAACCTGCAAGTACTGCTGGAAGTGGGGCAATGGTCTGGGGATGATGACTGTTCTGCTTTGAACCAGTTTTGTACACTTGTTGTGCTTTACATGCAATGCCAGTGGTGCCTGGAATTGAGATAAATTTTGCTTCATAGTGCTTTAAATCCAGAACCATGAAAGAGCAGCCAATACTTTGGAAAGATGTTACTCTCAGCAGGTCCAGTATCTGCATTGATTATAAATCTCCTGTTTTAACAGTATCTCTGAAAATCCCAGGCCTTTGGAACCTGGGGAATGAAAGAAAACCTCCACTTTGCTGTCTAAATCTACTTTAAAAGGAATAAAGAGAAAATTAAATGCCCTGTGTTATAGGCAAAAGTCTTGAGAAATGCCCTATTAGGGCCACAAATGTTCATGCAACTCTGAGTTGCACACTTGCCTGGCTTTAATATGCTCATCAAAAAGCAGGCACTGCACTTTGTAGAGCTAGCCCAATGCTGGTTACTGGTTTCAGCAAGGACAGGTGGGTGCACCATGGAATGACAGGGCGAAAGCCTGGAAAAAGGTTAAGGAATATAATGATACTATAAAGCTAATCACACCTCGAAGTTATTTTCTTCAAAGATTATTACATCCATTTGACCATGCTGTACAGGTACACTAGGACTACTTGAGGAATACTGAGAAAGGACAGAAAAAGTAAACATTAAAGGGCAAATTTTGAGCAGCTCAAATTTACAGAGTGAAGCAGATGTCTCATATAATAAAGGGAACTTGTCAGGGGAATGGAGCATTATCCAACATTTGTCTTGATTGACAGCTTGACAGACTTTCACCCATTAAAAAAAAGTCTTCAAAAAGCATTAGTTAGCAATTATCACCAATTTTCCTATTAAGGAAATTTTCCAAGGAAAAATAGCTGCAATTTAATTTCTAGCTAAATCAGGACAGTTGACTATTTTTCTTCCTTACACAGAATTGGAACCTGAATGGAAATGGTGAGATGCTGTCAGACCAGTACCAGAGCAAAGTAAACAAGGAAAGGAATAAAAATCGCAAAAGTTACGGAACAAAAACACACAAAATCCCTTTAATCCTCAGCTGAAGATCTCTCCCAAGAAGGAGCATCAGGTTGTTGTGCAAAAAAATGCAGTAACAAAATACTGTGGACCGAGTTCTGCCAGATGCTGAGGAAAAAGTCAAAATGCTTCTTCAAACAGAACTTTGTAATAAATGTGAGCCACAGAGGTACCAGGTTTTTCCTATTACACACACAATGCCAGGGATCCATTGCACTGATGAGGTCCAAATTCAGACTGCCCAAGAAGAACAAAGCCCTGGCTTTACCTTGAGTTCATGAGAAGAGAAGGCATCAGGGTGACCTAATTGGGACCTTCCAGTACCTGAAGGGAGCCTATAAAAGAGATGAAGAGAGACCATTTACAAGGATATGAAGTGAGAGGACAAGGGAAATGGCTTCAAACTGAAAGACAGGAGGTTGAAATTAACTGTTCGGAAGAAATTCTTTACTGTGAGGGTGGTGAGGCACTGGCACGGGTTGCCCAGAGAAGATATGGATGCCCCATTCCTGAAGGTGTTAAAGGCCAGGTTGGATGGGGCTCTGAGTAAACTGGGATAGTGGAAGGTGGCCCTGCCCACAGCAGGGGAGTTGGAACAAGATGATCTTTAAGGTCCCTTCCAATCCAGGTCATTCTATAATTCTATTCTATGATTCATTACAGCAAACGTTTCTCTTGGAAGGAAGCAGCCCTGCTGATGGGCAACACATTCCATACTCTCCCCTCAAAAAGAAGAAAAAAGATCCACTTATTGTCAGCCTGTTAAGAGACTGTAAGTCACTTTTCAGTTAGCAGTGCTCTGAACCAGTGTTTAAATTATTTACCTCATGCCTTGTACTTTTCAAGTACTTGAAAAAGTCCTACGTATTCTTCCTGTGACTCTTGACAGTGCTGAGTTGGTCCTCAAAGAGACTGGGTAGAGAAAGCACCGATGTGGGATGAATGTTGCATCTTCAGTAGTTTTTGTACTGTATCTCTAATATAACAGAATATGAGAGACATGCTTGAGTCCCTCATAAAAGTCCTGCCTCAGTAAAGCACTTCCTTGCTTTCCAGGACCAGGACTCAACTCTCGTCTCCATCCAAGTGAAGGCTTCTTCTGTCTCAGCCCTAGGAATAAATCCTTGGTGGCATTCACATGGTTTTGCACGAGTTTCCCCAGGCAGTCTTTAGGGTATGTATTACACCATCTGCTTTAAACTGAGCCCTGTCATCAATACTCCGTTTTGGCAGGAGAGCTACTGGCAATAATCACTTTCCTTCACTGCCAACCCCTCCCTGACTTCCACTAGGACAGGGCTCTTTCCATCGAGCCACACAATTGTAAAAACAGACATCCATACATAGATTTTTCTAATTTGTTTGCGTTTCTACTTCTCATCCTTCATTTACTGTCCTAAAAATGTCAGAACAGAGAGCAGAACTTAAAAGGCAATCACCACCTGCAACCATTGTAGCAACACTGAACTATTTTGGCAGCCAAGCCTTCCTCAACACATGCTGACGGGGCCTATATCCCTCGTGCTGGGAAGATGCAACACAGTCCCCAGCTTTCAGCTGCTTCATTTCAAGCTCCTGCATAAAAATGGGAGCACCCTTTTCATTTCCTAGAGCAGCCAGTGGCTTAGCTTACAGCCATTGCCTTGGCACCAGAGCACTTTCCAGGATCAGCTTTATGCTTCCAACGTAAAATCGCCGGTGATGCTGCTTCCCCAAAGCCCGTGGCACACCCCATGATATGGATGGTGCCTCCCAACCAGCCACCCCACTAACAGCACCATGCTTCACAAACTTCTCTAACATTCCGGTCACACTGCAGCTCAGCCATGGAATTCTCTGCCCTTTGATTATTTTTTCCCTGTGACACAAAACTTAAATAGGAAGCAGGTCTGTTCTTTGGAAAGGAGGAGTTCAGTGCGTGCAACAGAGACAAATTCATGTACCATTATTCTTTCCTGCATGCTTCAAAATCTGGGATAGAGGCGCAGCTCAGGGCGCATTTACTTTGTTCTCATCTTGCTCTCAGGGAAACCTTCCTACTTCTTCAACCTAGAAAATCACCCTTTGCTGTAAAACACAAGACCAAATACCCTCCAAATCCGAGTGAGAAATGCTACAAATCTGTTGTCTTTGGGGTCTTTATACAAAAGTGAGATACAAGTTTAATACATGCAGAGCCAGGTTTCTGCAGCCTTGGCAGGATTTGGCTGAAAAAGTAAACAATTTAAACATTCCGACAGTTTACCTGCATTTCATTAAGTGTCCAGTAACAACCCCTTTGAACTACACCTCGTTTCTATGTCCTTCAGTTGTATCTAAAGAGCCCTTCTGTGAGTAGTGTGCAAAAGATGCATCAAAAATATTTCAAATTCATTTATTTACGTGACCCAAACAAACAATATGGCATTAAGAATTGTTTTCACAATCTTGTAAAGTACTAAAAGCCTCCTGGGACAGATCAAGCCTCTCCAGCTCAAAACTGGAGAGTTCTGCACCTTTGGAAAAAATTAAAAATAAACACCTATAGTGCTTTTCAAAAGCAATTATCATAATCCCTACTGTTACCAGATGTAAGCAGTGGCACGCAGAGGTTAAATAACTTCTTGGAGGTGGCTCAGTGAGCAGCACAGCCGGGATTAGAGCCACCGTGCCTCCTGACTCCCAGCTCCAGGCTCAGCCCAGCACCTTAAACAGCTGCAGTGCAAGTTATTAGCTCAGTCCTCTGAGCATGCATCTATCTTGGGGAATGGGAAAGCTGGAGTTTAACTTAACAATACAAAACTTTCTATGGAGAATCCCCAGGAAGAAGCCTTAAATTTTAACAGCTCTGACCTGATCAACCTGTACAAGGGCAGAGGGAAAAGCTGCTGGGCAGATTTTACTGCCACCAGTTTGGGACGAGTGAATTATTCACACGCAGCAGAGCGTGTTGTAATAAAAGGTTTATAGGGGCTATCACCAGATCATTCGTGTGGCATTTATTCATTCCAGTTTTTGTTTGCTGGCATTTCTTTTGTCCTCCCCTTTGTCACTAGGATTCTCTCCACCCTTCCTTTTGTGGGGTACCTTAACTTCTAAACAAGCAACAACATTTTTGCTAAGAGCGTGGTTTAGTGACATGGCACATTTTTATTTACATTGTTATTTTGCATTATTGTGTACTTCTGCAGGGGTAGCTGACACATGTGGTTTTCCCCATCAGAGGTGACTGTGTATGTCTACTTCCACTATTCCCTTGCCTACAGCTGTAGTATCTCATTTATTTCTTTAGCTGCCTCCAGCAGAGAACAATAAATCTAAAACAGAGTCAAAAAAAGGACAGTCAGAAAAAGGAAAAACATCTCTAGTACTATTTTTAGCATCTAAGTTCTTTGGCATAACCTATTTTTGGAAGAGCATCTTTGTTCAGCAAAATCAGAACTCCCAGCCCTGTGACATGGGGGCAGCGTGTCCCGCTGCAGGCAGAGCCATTTGCTCATGGCAACCTCTAACAGCAGAGCAAAGCCAGGAGAGCCCAGAAGGAAAATGATGGGAGACAGGACTTCACTTCCACTCTCCATCACTCTGTGCCTCTGAGCAAGTCACGCCGCCCCTCTCCGGCGCGCTCTGGCCGTGCTCACACCGGCACACAGCATATGCACAAACAGGATGGGTGCACCCTGTGCCGTGAGCTCCACAGGGTGAAAACAAGGCTTGCTACCTGTCCTCACAGCCTCCAGCCCTCCCAGGACTCCAGTTTTGGTGGTTCATGAAGTGTAAATATTAACTGGTATCTACGGTTCATGTTTTAATAACAATTTTGCTTAGGAGATAAGGAAGGTCGCAAATGGGAAACGGCAGCTCTGAAGAGCTGAACTTGATTCACGTATTTCTGCTTGCTGGTTTGATTTCAAAAGATATTCAAGTTCTGTATCTGAAACAGTTATTACCTTTGTATTTCTACCAGATGCACCTTCCAAAAGTGGCAGCATTCTCACACGGCCCAGAAAAAAAAAAAAAAGTTGGAAAAGATGCAAAATAGCTGACTTGGTATGTTGTGGCTGGCTCTGCCTGACGCAATGGGAGCACACACTTCTCACATCACTGCACTCACAGGCACTACTCGGAAAGGGATAATCTTTGAACCCTGCAAGGCACAAGACTTAGTTTAAAGCTGGAATTTTGTGCCAGGACTTTCAACAGGCACAGCTGAACCACAAGAGAACCAAACACTGCGGCTGGTCTTAGACCACAAGCCTTGGCCACAGTCTTGTCCTCTGAGTTGTTTCTCTCCAGGAAAAAAAAAAAAGAGAATTAAACACTGAGTTGTGGAGAAAATGCTTGTTTCCTTTTTCACAAGGACAGCCCTCCAAATGCAACATCCAGTCCTCCTGGGCTCCTTGACATGCAGGCANTGAATTGTGGAGAAAATATTTGTTTCCTTTTTCACAAGGACAGCCCTCCAAATGCAACATCCAGTCCTCCTGGGCTCCTTGACATGCAGGCAAAAACACCAGCACTAACAGTGAAATCCCCAATGAATCTCTGTGGCCTAATGGATTAAAGGCTTAATTAGAGTTACCTGAACGTGAAACACCACTGAAGTGCTCAGAAATTTGCTCTAAATGGGGGTGGGGGGACTTGCCTTTTAAAGGGGCTCAGAACTAACTGGGATTTTGTGCACAGTTGTAAAGGGTTTTCAATCATTCTGCTTTTCAGCTTTTTCCCTGATAATAAAGCCAATGCAGCTGTGCTGTGCATCAGGCAGTGCTCTGGCACACCTCATCACCAATCGCAGCTGAATTTAATAGGGGGAAATTGTCTTAAATATATCAAGCTTTGCATCTAGAAAGAAGGAAGGTACCCTGTAAAGCTCCTACTGAGCAAGACACAAACCTGTATCAGACACTGGAGAAGCTACAAGGGAAGGTGCCATCAAAACCAAAGCTCTGTTGGTCATGCCACCCATTTTTTAAGCAAATAGTTGTTTAAAATACATTTCAGCCTTCAAATTGCTATTGAGAGTAGCAAGACCCTATGTTTAAGAGATCAGAATTAATGGGAAAAATAAAGAGTATAACTGGAAGATGGTAGAAAGTGTAGGTCCTACAGGTGTGAGGGCATCAACCACCTGAAGTCTCCATCATCATTTTTCCAGTTTCACCTGGCTGCAATCACATACCATTCCACCCTGACAGCAGATGTCTTGCTCAGCTTTCACCAAAACCTGGGGAAACCCGGCCAAACCCTGCAGCACAGCCAACAAACCAACTCTACTGACTTCAGCAAGGAGCAAAGCAGAGACAGACCCAAAACCACCTCCAGGATGGCCAAACAGCACCATGAGTCAGTGACGCTAATGCCAGGAGCAGGATATCCTGAGGAGGTATTTAAAATAGAGGTTTTGTTTGAGATTTATGATTCTGAGCCTCTTCAGCTGTTGTACCCACACACACCTGTTGGCAGTTTCGGCACATGCCACACAGCAGACTTGTGTTTGCAGCTTTTGCAAAGTAAACCGGTAAAACCAGAGCCAGTTTATGTATTTGAACGAGTAGATGCCAAACACTTCAGATTCCTAACTGGAGCAGCTTCAAAGCAGTAAATGGATTTAGGTGTCAAATGTGAGGGTGATCAGAGAGGAGAAGCAGAGATGCAGGCACTCTTCTGCTCCATCTTTCCAGTTCTTTTTACCCTATATCCCTGAAACAGCTGACACCTGTACTCTGACAGATCTTTGACAGCATCACCTCCTGGGATTCTGCCACCTGAGCTGGAGTTCTCCTTGAACTCAACTTTAAATCCACACTGCATGCCCCAGCTGATGTCAATGAGAACAGTTTGTCTCCCCTATTTCAGTAGCAAATCTGAGGTTAGAAGTGCCACCGATGAGGTAAAGGAAAACTCAAGATTTGTGATTAACTACCACAAGAAGTTTGTTCTCAGCTAACTGACAGAAGGCATTGACACTGGGGAGCAAACTTCTTACATAGCATTGTACTTCCCAAACACCAGTATTCAAAGTAAGAGTTGCCAAAATCAGTTACACTGGCAAATAATAATCAGGAAGTAAAACCTTTTGCAAGGAACTTGCTTGTTCCACACTTCCACCTTAGAACCAGCCACTGGGATCCCGAGAGCTCACTGAAAGTCAGACACTGACTTACTGTGACTATTCATGATGGATGAAGATGTCCAGGGAAAAAAAAAAAAACCAAACAGAAAAGCCACCAGGAAGCAAACAGAGGTGCCAAAGTAATAAGGGAATCAAAAAAGCAATGGGATTTACTAGGTCTGGCTCCACAGGGGGTTGCCAAGGGAATTTGCTGATGACTCCTCCACAACAGGCCTGCCGTGGTCTCTCTGTGGCACCACTCGCCGGTGTGGAATGGCTCCTGAGCCGCTCAGTTAAGCACGGTTCAGCAGTCGCTCCAGCTGAGGACACGCACACGCCGTGACTGGTGAGCCCTCGCTTCCTCAGAGTGAGGCTAAAACACTTCAGAGGTGTGCAACAGCACCCAGAGCTCCTGCACAATGCGGAGCTGGGAATACAGCACACTGGTCTCACATTATCTGATGAAAATTAATCTCTGCTAGAAATCATGGTCTCACTCAGATCAAAACCATTTGTAAAGATGTTTGAAGCAGGAGAAAGGAAAAAGTTTAGCTTCAGCACTCTCAACATGAGACTGAGTCTTTCCCTTGATTAGAACATGCTTTTACTCAATTTATTTCCAGTTAATACATTTGGTAGCACAAACACACAACTCCACACTGAACAAAGACCTTTCATTCACCTAAAACAACCCACAGCCAAAAAGAAGTGACTAAGACACAGAAACAGGCAATAAGGGAACCACAATGAGTAACCCTCAAAGCTTTACCTGGCACAGCAGCAGCTCCGAAACCAGTGCCCTGCCCCACGCAGCCAGGTCCCTCATTCCCACCTGAAAACCAGGAGAACAGCTGCTCAGCATGGGGGGGGCGGGAGGGGAGATCAACACATTTGTAACCCCCACACAGCAGAAACAGCAACACATCAGCAGGAAAAAAATGAACAACACAAAGGGCCATTTTGTGAACCTCAAACTGAAACAGAGGAGCTTCTACAGCCTCTCAGTTGCATTCTGGGGCTGTGGACGGCCAGGGAGCCCCAGGAGTGGCACTACATCCACCTTCCCACCTCAGAAACATCTTCCTCAGGCAGAGCCATCCCCCAGAACCTCCAGATGCACCTGCACATGACAAGAGGTCTGTCCCTAGAACAGCAGCGATGCTCACAGCCACCAGCACCGGCTGTCACAGCAGGCAGGGGAGCACGGCTCCCTGCTGCAGCCCCGAGCAGCGTTATTGGAACTTTCACGGTACAATAAAGGCAATAAATTTGGAGCAGTGATTCCTTAAGTGCTGTCTGGGCAGCGGGGACCACTGAGATCTATTTCAACACAGGTACCAACTAATTTCCTTCAATTTTCAAATGCTAAAGCATATAAAAAATTCTAAAATGAAAGGGAAAGGCTACTAGCAGAGTAGTCACACTGTTGGCCCCTCTCAAGTTGGTGAGAATTTTATCCTTACTGGCAAGGATAGCCCATTAGATCTAACACTGTATATTTTGGGGGAAAAAAATTCCATTGTTTCTTTATGTTAACAGAGAGCTGGTACATAACAAAGAGGAAGAAAGGCAGCCTGCGTGCTGCTGGCGGGTTGGTAAAAAATTCTCAAGGTCTGATCGATACTACGAAAAAACCACCTCTCCTGGTCTGAGGCTGGAGCGTTATTCAACCACGGCAGTAACTATGCAGCTCATTTTCTTTAGCTACAATGATCGGAGGCTCATGAACACAGAAAGAGCAGAGTCGATTGCAGGCATTTCTAACCCTTCACGTGAAACAAAAAAAAAAAAGAGGGAGTAGAGGTATAGAGGCGCATGCAGGAGCATTTCCAGGAGCGGCTGTACGGCTCTCTGGACACCTGCTTCCTGGGGGAAACCCAAAAGCGCATCATATTCACGGAAAGTTGGGAGCAACTTCGGGGGGAGAGGAAATGACAAAAAGCAAAATGGCTTATTAAAAAAAAAAAAAAAGAAAAAAAAGAAAAGCCATTGTTGTGGGAAACCCTGTCAAGCTACCTACAGCAAGGGTCGCCGTAGGTGATTTTAGGAGAGGAACCCGGGAGCCCCCGGCCGCCCTGCGCCAGCCTCCCCTGGCAGCGCCCGCGGCTCTGCCCGCTGCGCACAGGTGCGCACGGGGATGCCCGGGCCATGCCTTTGTCTCCGGGCACCGGCCGCTGCCAGGACGCATGGACAGCCGCCCGGCCGGGCTGCTGGGCAGCGCCCGGCCCCGCAGGGTCGAGCGTCCGCCCGGGCAGGGGCAGCCGCCGCCCGCGCCCCCCGGGCGGCTCCCCGCGCCCCCGGC
>VZTJ01000863.1:602056-614218 GCA_013397795.1 Orthonyx spaldingii
TGCACCCGTGCATGCACCCACCCGTGCACTCACACACCCATATATCAAGCCACCCACACCCAATTCATGCACCCCTCCACCAATACATCCACCTGCCTGTGTATCAATCCACACTCCTATCCACAGCTGTTCATCTACACCCCAACTCTGCAACCCTCCACCCACATGTCCCTACATCCACCCACCCACTTCCTTTTGCACTTGGACCTCAGTTATTACATATATATTTTTTAATATATACAAAAACAACTGTGCCAACATGTTTTGTTACCTGTAAGCTCTCCCTAGGCAATGGCCAGGTGCTAAGGAACAAATCCGGTTAAGGCAACTGATGGAAAGAAGCAATCAGAGGACAACAGACAAACCCCATCTATCCCATCTAATTTTGATGTATTACTGCTGGCAATTTGTGGCTGCCTCTGAAAGCTGCTCTAAGCCTACATTTTTATAAAATGTTCCATAAGAAATATTAAGATTGCCTTTAATAAAGGTACATTTCCATCCCTCCAGATGCTAAATCAGTAGGGAGATGATGGTGTGTGCTCGTGGATGACCATAAACTATCCCTGTCAGGCAACACAGAGCACAGACAGCAAAGTGCTTTTCAGAGGCACCTGCAGCAGAAGCTCCCTGGGAAGAAAAGACCCAAAGCCGACTTGATTGATACAGCCCTGCATGGGAGAGGAGTGATTTCGTACTTAATGATGTTGAATTGCACATCATTTCCAGTTTCTTTGATGCCCGTTTGCATTAACATGCGCTCTGTATGGCAGGAGCAGAGAGGATTCGACAGCAAAAGCTTGAAGATAAAGGTGCAATTGGAGCTGTGTGGGGTAGATGGGCCAGGCAGAGGGAGGTACAGAGGCTGAGGCTCTCAAGGCACTAAGGCACCCAAGGTCTAAATAGGTTTTTGCACATATGAAAAAGTCTACATTAATGACAACAACAATAAAAAATGAATCAGAAATGTGCTCTTCCACTACCCATCATGTTTGCTTCTACCTTCTTTATGTTCCCCTCCATCACTGCTCTACCTAACGCTGTGAGATGAAAGGAGCTCCCTTGGTGCTTGACAGCACACGGTGTCAATGTTTGCTGGGATGGCAAAGCTCCTGCTCCAGCCTCAGCACCTGCCCATGGCACTGGTGGAGCAGCACCAGCACAACAAGGGGCACTCTGCTTTCTGGGAGGGAGATTGGGCACAGACAAACCACAGCCCAAAATACAGCATAAAGTTATTCAAAAGCCTTAGACCATAATTTTGACCTCCTAGACATGAAATTCAGAGACAGGCTGGCTGGAGTCACCCTGAGTGGGTGCCAGTGTTGAAGTCACGCTGTTGTTCCTGGTTTCCATTTCTTTGCAGCGGGTTTTGCAGGCAGAAGCATCGTTTGGAATCAGCAGCTACCAAAGAACATTTAGGCTTCCGGTAAAAACCCCAAACAAACCAACTCCTCCCCCAAAAACCCCAAGCCAGGCTAAAACTGTAACTTAAAGGAAAAAATCCCAACAACTTGGGTTTAAACCTCACCACAAAGCTGAAGCCTTTCCCTGGTGCATCAGACCAGAAATAGTGTGGGACAAGGCAGTGAGGTTTTCCCTGCTCTGAGTCAGCATGAATGATGTGTGTCTGTAATGCAAGGTGTTGCATGTCACATCTTGGCATGGTACATACGGCTTCTGGCAGGGGAACAAAAAGAAATCAAGCCTTTGCTGTTTTGTCTTTAGTCTCAAGTGTGATTTGGAGGAAACTGTCTCAGTGAATTGGCAAAATGGGCTGATGGCTGCTAAACTGCAGCACCAGGAGAGAGGCACTGCAGCGTTCCAGGAGTGACGAGGGAGGGAGGGAGGCAGCAATAACCCCTCCATGTCCCATGAGGTGCTGGCAGAAGGGGTGGCACAGAGGTTCAGTAACATGAACCTGCTGAGACTCACATTGAAGGGAGGGTGATGCACCCATTAGCACAGGAAAATCCCATCCTGTGTACTCCCAGAGAGCCATGGACTCTCTGTCCTCGTGGTTGAAGCCAACAAGAAACCGGGTCTCTAACTTGGAGATAGTTTCTCCACTAAAGTCAGCTGAATTACCTAAAGGATGAATTTGACTATCTAATCCCTTCAATCTGAAAAACAGATGTGTATATGCACAGATCTACCCCAAAGCTTTTCAAAAAGGTTAATTTTGCTTTTGCCTTATTCTTACACACCATGGTATGAATCAGAAATATGGCTCCTCAAGCCATTGCAGCTGCCCTGAGCTAGAGTTGATGCAAATGAAAGGCAGATAAAAATGTAAAATACTCTTTTTCCAGAAAAAGCAGAGCATAAGATTATTTTTTAAAATTTATCACTATATGTTTAAAATTTGATAATTTAAAATTCAAACCTGAATCACTGGCACTAAACATTATAGCCTAAATGTCATTGTAATATTATAATAAATAGCAATTCACTCCTACAAATTTAAGTCAAGAAACTGCAGTGACTGAAGTATTTGCTGAATCAACTGGATCAGGAGATTCTTGAGACTCTGAGCCCATTTCCTACAGACCCGTTTATTCTCAGGATGCTCCAAGAGATGTTCTTCCCTTTAGTTCACTCCAATTTGAGAAAACCATCAGGGATTGAAACCAAAGAGGGAACAGGAAATTGCACTTTCCCCCCCTATGAGTCTTTATAAGGATTTAGTGACTAGTAACACCCCAGCCTGCTGTCAAGAGGCAATTTTTCCTGTGTTCAAAATGTCAATTTCAAATGTAGAATCAGTTTTGATAACTATGTTCTTCCCCTTGCCGCATTCGTCCATCATATTTAAGATTAGCATGTGATTTAAATTAGAGCACAGTAACTAATGGATGCTCCTTTTTCTGCAGTGCACCTTAACACAAACATTAAAATAAGTCATGGAGTAGAGGCGTCAGGCATCAGTTTGGCACATAAATGAAAGTTGTTAAGTAACTTTAGACTTAATATGCAGATTTTAAAATAAATATGGTAATAGCATATCCTGATCATAAGTGAAAAAAGAGTACCAGGCTCCAGTGAGGAAATATCAGTTGTTCCTTAGGAAAATAATTAAAAAGTACAAATGAAGAACAAGATTAATTTAAATAATCAATTTTGTATTTCCTGCTAGCTGATTTAAATCATGATGAAAATTGTTGATTAAAGCCCCTTATTTAAATCTGTGCCCCTTAATGAGAGTGGAAGCCTATGAACATAAGCCCATAATAGTAATAACAAACTCTATAAAAAAGAGATAACTTTTGCAAGAATACTTCCAGGGCTGGAAAAACATCATCCATCCTCTGCAGAAAGAAATACATCTTACCCAGCCAAGCAATTCTTCGCTCCTAAGCTCTTAACCCTGTAAAAAGAGCAGGGATAGGACAGTAAGTCATAGGCTATTCACAGCCACATTATGGAAGTGCGACTGAACTGGTGATCCTTTTCGCTAACCGTTGGAGAGGAAGATGAAGTATTGCTGGAATAATTAAAAAGACAGGTTTGAAATCCCTAAATAATGCAGACAAACACCCTGTCCAGCTATTTATCTTGGTGGCAGCAGCCTGTTAAGGCCTTGAGCTGTTGCACAGGGAGGATGGCTGAAGGATGCTGGGTGGAGCAGGCCTGTGCCAACCCAAGCACCACGTGCTCCCATGCAGCCTCTTTCCAGAATGCTGTTTAAGGGCCACTCCTCTGGTACCAGCACAATTACTCTCATAACTACACCTCAAATCTCCTCTAAACTTAAGATGCCTTTGCTTTCCTTGTCAGTCAAAATCCGAGCACAAAAGCATTCATTATGAATTTATAGCAGATGTAGACAACTGCCCCTCACTGAGGGCTGTACGTGTGTCATCAGCCTGTATGGGTATTTTACATGTCCACCATTTACTGAAATGGGCTCTTCCCTGTGGTCCTGCAATCCACATTGCTTTTTAGTCCTCTTCAAGGAATTTGGGAGTGCATTGGTACAGCCCCATGGCCTGCCTCCCTGTTAGCAAGGGTGACAGTAACCTCTATTTCCGTGCTGCTTATTCCTCCCTCCTGCACTCCCCGTTCCTGGGCTGGTGTCTCCCACAGAGACATATCTGCCCTTTTGGGAAGTGTACCATGGGATGAAAGCCTGAAGGCATGACCTTCACTGTACCAAGATCAGTCACCAGAAGGCAGACAAAGAGAACAGATAAATTTCATAAAGGGGGTTTGAAAGTTATTGTATATTTTTGAGGCATGATTTCTGGTATGCCTGGTATTGCTACTGCCAACAATCTCATTGTTGACACACAAAGGTCTATAACTAGGAATATTTACACAGACACAGCCTCACACACCTGTGGTTCTTCCCCATCTGCTCATATTTCTGAGGGCAGCAATGGGCCCCAACCCTGCAAGACAGAGAACAAGATGCTCTGCAGTTTGCATCTTCCCAGGATGCTGGTTGCAGGACGTGATTGCTCCATCTCCAGGGATAACTCTGGGACCGTGCAGGAGCTTCAGTCACGTGATGTGCCCTGAGCATGGTCCTGTCCTGCCTGAAATGATGGCAGTGTGGAACTTTATCAGACTCCAATCCCTGTTCCCACCTGCCAGAGCCTGCAGGTCCCAGCATCAGGACACAGGAGCCCTGCTGTGTCTTGTCAGCAGGTGCTGAGCAGATACTGGTTCAGGGACTTATTGGCCTCTGTGATAAAGTTATAGGGATCCATGAATATATTTATTTGCTCCTTTTCCTCCCCCTTGCATTTTGCAAAAGCAGTATTACACTTTTGTGTCACGCTGCCCTGCAAATCTGCTTCCAAAAGGCTGCTTTCTTTCCTCAAAGATCATTTCCAGTGCTAAGCAAGATCTCTCAGAGCCCTTGACTTTGCAGCTGGCAAAGTTTACAACATGTTTACAATACCCTACATAATTTGACTATGAGATAATGTATAGTATAGTCCTTCAGTGGTGCACAGTGGGAAAAGAACAAGTGGGGAAAAAAAGGTAATGCAAAGCCAAGAAAAACAGATGGTAGCGAGCTCTCCAAGGGGCAAGAATGAATAAATAACTGCAGATTTTTTTTTCCCTGAGGAAAAATATATTGTCAAATCAATAGCACAGTTTTTAGGAAATGCAAACTAGATCAAATGTGCATTTTTTCAGTCTTAAACAATGGCACTTCATCAGGACTGACGGTCTGCACTGCATGTGTTTGCCTGCATGAAACACAGAGAAGTAAAAATAGCATTGCTCCAAAAAGTTCTTGATTGACCTCAAGGTTACATTTCATACTTCCTGGGAAGTTCTGCTATAGGTAACAAGCCAAAAGTTCAGGTGGAAATCAGAGTGCCCCAGCACTTATTGTGCCCTCTAGCAGCATTGTATCTTTGATAATCTTAGTCAGGGCTGCAGTGCTTAGACAGCAGAACCGCTTGACAATTTTGGGAACTTTCCTGTCCCTGCTGTTAGGGCCACAGGAAACTATATTTATTTAATACATCTGTGCACACTTCCAGAATGATTAACTGATACCTTTTTTTCTTTTTGACCACATCAGGTCAAGCTAGAGGGGAGAAAATAGACACTTAAAAATGGCCAAGTATACAAATACTCTAATTCTCCTCCAGCAAAAGATTTTTTCACCTCTCTTAAGTCACTCAGAGGAAGCTAAGCAACATATGGGATGCATGAAAGTTGCTCTCTGCAAATCTGTCAATCCATTTTAGCCACGCCGTGCATCAATCCCGACTCTGCTCTGAGCACGGCGTCGCTGCGCTGCCAACTGGCCCGCGCTCAGCTCTTCTCCAGGAGACAAACCAGCTCCTGCTGCAGGATCCATGGGCCCAAAGAGCAGAAGCTGGAAGGCATCAAATCTCTCATGCTCTGCTCTGTAGCGATAGTGCAAAAATAATCTTTGCAGCCTCTCCAGTGCTCGCTGGGCTGTGGTGATGTGGTGGGTTGGGGAGCAGAAGGAACCCCAGGCTGGAAGGAGTGCTGCCAGTGGGCAATAACCTCTTGACACAGTGGCTGTGGAAGAGGCCTGTGTGCTCAGGCTTCCAGGTTGGGTCCTCTGGGCTATGCTGGACTTGGGGACTAGCACAGACTGAACCCTGCAATCGTGGAGATCTCCTGGTGAAGCTGCCTGAGGAGTTACATCTGGGTAGAGGCAGCCACAGCCCCAAAGCAGAGAATGAGCAACCAGCCAGAGCTGAGGTCCCAGAGCACCATCAGACAACAGCGCTTTGAAAATATTGGTCCTTCCTCCCACACATGAGATGAGGAGGCTCCGTTTTCATTTTTGTTCCAGAAGACCTGAACTCACAGGGTTGGCTCATTGTAAAAATTAACTGCCTTTCCCCAGCATGTCAATAAATTAAAGTGATGTGGTATTTCTTGGAAGCCAGCAGAAACAGTAGGAAGGATCACCCCTTCACCTTACTGCTTTTTGAGAAGCAGTGAATGCTCTGTTATCATGCCCACACCAGTGATAATATTTTCATTCAAGCTCCATTTTCTATTCTGCCCATACAAATATGAAGAGCAAAGTCACTGCTTCTGCCTTAGTTTTTCTCTCTTTCTGCTGGGAGCAGAACCTGAGCTCCTTAAAACCATGTATTCCTAAGTTCTGCAAGCAATCACTTTTGCTGTGCAAAGGGAACCCTCTCTCTAAAAACCAAAGTCTTTCTTGGGAAGCAATAAGCCCACAGATGAGCCTCCCAGCTGCTAAAAGCCCTTGCTCCCCACCCTGCAGGTGCCAAGCACTCCTCCCCCTAACAGCAACTCCAAAAGAAAACCAGGCCCCAGGGATGTCCAGGGAGCACCCCAGAATTTACAGTGGTGCCGTTGGGTCCATGTGCCTGTGGGAGCTACTGTGAAGTCGGTCAGAGGTGGCTCCTTTTGAAACAGGACAGGTTCCAAAGGGACACGAGCTCTTGGAAGAGGCAATCACTGGGAATGCCTCCAGCCCCAGCCCCAAGCTGCAAACTAAAGTACTTGCTTTTGTTAGAACATATGGCAAAACGCTGCATCCTACACATGTTTTAGTGCCAAGAGTGACTCTTAGTTTGGCATCCTACATGGCAAAGAAGCCAGCAGGAATTTTGTCCAACAGAGAAGGGTGAAAGCAAGCAGTTTATCCCACTGCCATTTCAGCTTGTCTTCATTTCCTGGTCTGCATCACATCCCTGGGTCAGTCCAGCTCTGGCCATTCTTGGCTGTCCTCAGTCTCTTCCCCTGAGGGAACATGTTTCCATACCTGACCCTTATATTGCAGGCTACAAAAGACCGCATTGAAAGTACTTTGTAACCCAAAGCATTTTTCTGTTACAAACGATCCTTTGCAGCAAATTCTAGGTAGGCTGAGATTGTAGAGTAATTTCAATCACCTGGCAGAATACTTTTCTATTGCACCTTTACGAGTATCAGCACCCAGCCTATATCCTCTCTCTCATACTTAAGCCTCCAAAATTACACTGATCAAAGGAACCTGCATTTATAAACTGATGTGCTCCTGCATTCGAGAGATTTGCCAAGTGTTAAATATAAGGTTTCTCACTACAGTCAAAATCAAATTCAAATTCCAGCTGCCTCTCTGCTAATATGCAGCAAAGGTTTAGCAGTCCAAAGCTGTGTTCGTAGAATCAGACACCAAAGATGATTAAATTAAACTGAAAAGGGAATCACTACAAGCCTGAAATTAGTTTGCTGAAGACACCAGAGTTCATTTCCTCCCCCTGACAGATGGAACCACCTCATGACCTTTACTGATCAGAGCAAACAGGATCATGGCTTTGCCAAGTCTGCCCCCCCTCCAGCCCCAGCAGTGCCCTGACTGAAAAATCAGCTTCAACCTGCACTGGCCAGGGCAGGGGGACTGCAGGATGCTCAAACCAGTGCAGCAGGTTCAGACACTGCCATCTCCCCCATGGGCTGTGATCCATCTCCTCCCTCTCAGTGGATGCTCTCCAGCAGTCCAGGCACACACTGAGATCTGAAGAACAACTCCTGGGTTTATCTTGTGGTCTCCATTCAAAGCAAAGGACTCTTCATTCTTTGATTTGGTTGAGGTGGTAAAACCAGGAAGGTGCCTGAAGTCAGAAGGGTGAGTTGATGAGATGTTGAGTGCAGGCAGGAACACAAAGGCATCCCAAGGGTGGGCAGGCAGTTGCTTCCTAGGCTTTGCTAATCTGGCTCTTTTAAAACAGCATTAAAATTGCCAGTGAAAAAAAAATTCCTCACTTTGGCTATAGCAAGAGAGCTGAGGGATTTAAAGCATTTGGCAGCAATAAAAAGTTGTTCATCTTCTCTCTCCCACCCTTTCCCATTAGCTGTTACTCTTGGGCATTATCTCTCTGAGCACCCTGGATGCTACAATTATGCTGATGGCTACATGGGAGCGATGGAAAACAACCTGCCGAAAACAAAGGCTTCTCTTGACTATTACATACACACACACACACACAGGTTGGCCGAGACACTTTGTTCTCTCCCTCCAGCCCTTCTGCTGGTACCATTCCGGGTCTCCTCTGAGCACAGATGGGAGAATAGCACCAAGTTGCTTGCTGTTCTTGCCTTGCTAATGTCAGTGACCTGATTTACAAACCAGACTCAGACTCTGCTCCTATTTGGTGTATGGCACAAGCTGGTTCTGGTCCTCAGAGACTTGCACACAGTCAATTTTCACCCTTTAAGAAGCAAGAGTTAGCACGGCTCCTTGGCAACATATAAGTTGAAAGGATAAATTGTAGGAAAGCGTATTCCAGAGCAGTGGCACAGTCTCCAGCAAAAAACCCCTACTAGCCAAATTCAATTAGACACAGACCAGGAGGGAAAGACAAAAGGCAGACAAGCCCACAGTTGTGCAGGTCTGTCAGTATGAAGCACATGGCACCTCTCCCAGCAATATCCAAGTGTGGGAGTGGGTGTCCTGCTGATGGAGCTTCCTCTGCCAGACAGTACCTGGGTGTTCCTCTGCTGTGCTCTGAGGGCAGATGTCCCCACACTGTTTTGGCAGAGCAGAGTCTCTCCAGACTGGGCATTGATGGCACAAGAACAAAAATCCCCCTCTCTATCAGTGTGGCTGAGCAGGTGCAATGGCAGGAGAGCAGAGACCACTGACCCTCAATTCAGCATGGAATAGTGAAGGGAGATATTCATGTTAGACTTGAAAGCCAAGGTGGCTGATGGGCTGCACTTGCGAGGCTGGGGCAGAGCAGCACCAGCCCTGTCAGAGGGCAGGAAGCTGATCCAGTATTGCCCAAAGGGAACTTTTAAAGAATGCAGCCAAGAAGGCAACGTGCAGCAGGACCTGAAGCTCCAGTTGCCCTGCTCAAGGTGTGTTGGCCAGCTCTTGTCCGACTGCTCCACCCAGCTCAGCTGAGCCTGGACACTTTCACAGAACGCAGGCCATGCTCTGGGCACCATCAAGCATATCACCATCCTTCCTCTTGACTACAGAGGATGCAAAAAAGGATGCGAGGTTTGCTGCCAGAAAATCCCGTCTGAATAAATAACTCAGTTTTAAATTTGAAATGGTGAAGCTCTTGGGGAACTCATCCTCACTGTGTTTGAGGCAACTGCCTCCTGCCAGATAAAGGCACACACCACTGAGTTCATGTGCTGCTGCAGCAGTACCTAAGGCCAGTTGGAAAAGCCAATATGGTCCATTTCTCCTGCAAGATTTCCCAGGGGAAATATGCCTCAGCCAGGCTAAATACTTCACTTGTGCTATATCTGTATGGAAATTGCGTGTTTTAAGGTTTTGTTTTGAATGAGAAAGAAGTCAGACCTTGCTGAAAAGACTGGGTTTGGCATTCTCAGAGAACAGCAGTGCATGGTCCTGCTGCCTGACAGCTGAGCCACAGTGAGTAACAAATGAGAGCCACACTGCCACGAACTCTGTTTTCCAGGCTTCCCACACAAACAAGGCACTAACTATGGGTTTTCTTGCATGGCTGGAGGCCAGCACGCCTCCGGGCAGCATGGGGATGGCCCTACACCAGCTAGTTTCTGTTGACTGACATGCATCTCCATTTCTTCTTCTGGCTAAAGGATGACTCAGTTTGTGATGGCAGAAGCCTTGCAAGAGCAATATTAAAGGTGCTTATAAAAACAAACACACCACACCCCTGCCATCATTTGTCACCTGCCTCCAACATGTTTTACACACTTCTGACTTTCAGGAAATTATCCATGGCTTGAGGAAATTATCTTTTTAACATCTTCCTTTCTGTGAATTTTGTGTTTGCAAGTGAACATGTCTAAGACACAGGCCTGGGAAAAGGAGCTGCAGACGGGGGTGAGAACCAACCCTGGGGTTGGCAGTGCCACGCTGCCCTCTCCTGCCAGGCTCCCCAACAGATGCTAATCCACTGTCTGTGATTACTCTCTCCAGGATCTTTAAATCCAGGCTTTGGGGATTAAGGAATCCCCCCCTTCTCCTGCATTCGAAATGAGGGAACCCTCCCTTAACCCATTCCTGCTGGCACAACAACACCGGGGAAAAACCCAGCATTTTCTGGGGAGTGTGGTCTTTGTATTTCGAGGCCTTTAAGGAATACCACACCCAACTGCCTGTGCTTAAGAGTCCTTCAGCATCACATCCCACTCTGGTTACAGATCACACCTTATAACCAAAACCCCTGTCACTTTCCCCCTTTTGGTGGTGTGGTATTATCTGGGGTCTCCCACCACGGTACAAGCACTATGAGCCCTTCTCAGCCTCTCTGCCCTGGGTGCTCTGGAGAGACCCCCTCCACAAAGGATGGAGCCTTTTGGGTTTGTTATCACTTCTCAGCACCCAGTGGTTGAAGCAAATAGAAACAAGAACTGAGGAAAAGTGCCAAAACACAGTCAATCTTTAACCAGCTCAAGGAAGGTATGGTCTCATTTGTCCTTATTCAGCGTTCACATCTCGGCAGCTCTCACCAGTTTTAACCCACATTTCCAGGCTGCCAAAGCAAGCAGGTTTGTTTTATTGTAGTCTTCCCCCCAGTCCTTCAGTGCCCAGCTGCTTTTCCACCCATGCTTGCAAGAAGCCCCTTCTTTCTGGAGATGATTTTGCCAGGTGACCTGTGGACACTGACACCAGTCACACTGAGCCCAATCCACAGCAAGGAGCAAATCCCAGTTCCCACTTTGACTCATCCACAGGGCTCACTTATCCCAACTTTTCACTGTATTTCTTTAGTTGTCAGGGCTAGCTGAAAGTCCCCTTCCCACCCAGTGCCAGCGCTGGTGTACGGGAGAGCTGATGGGGGAAAGGATAATTGACATTGTAATCCTGTGTCACCCTCAACCTGCAGATTCACTCCCCCAGCTCCCAGAGTCACGTGGCTCCAATAAAGTCAGATTTTGTATGTAAAAATCTTTAAAAAAAAAATCAAGACCTATATATAGGCTGTTTACAACCTACATAAGACTAATTTACACAGGGGAAAAAAAACCAAAACTCTTCATAGATCTAAAAAGGAACAACCTGTCTGCCAACAACAGCTATTAAAAGCATCCTGAAATATAACCTGTTTCCATCGTTCTGGGGTATGACTTGGGAGGGCTGGACCACGGCAGGGCACCTTTGCCGTCTCAGGAGCTCCCTCCAGCGTGGCGAGCGGCACTCCTGGACACTCACACCCGCAGCGCTTTGGCCGCTGACCCCTCGGCCCGCTGGTGCTGCGGGTTCAGAACGCAGAGCAGGGGTCGGCGCACACCCCGGGCCCGCCCACCACCTTTGATTTAAACCCGTCATTAGCAGCGGCGAGCCCAGCCCCGGGGCAGAGCACTCTCGATCTCGCTGATTTATAACCTCTTCATCTGCTGCAGCAAGGATGATTTTTCTTTTTAATCCGTTTTCGTTCTAGTGTGCTCCAGCTTAGCGCGGGCTTTGCTGGGGGAAGGGAGGCTGGATTTGATTTGTGCCAGGCCGGGAACAAAGAGGCAGAAAGCAATCGCCTTCCACTGCTCGAAGCCCGAGCGGGGAAGGGTCCGCGGCACCAGCCAGTTTCCCCCCTGCCCCTTTATTTTCCCAAGGCTTTGCCCAGCTCTGTTTAAGCGTGGCACTAATAAGCTTTAGGAGGCAGCAGCATTGCTTTAAGCTTTGAATTGCTGTTCAGAAAAAGAAATGTTCATCCCGGCAGGCTCATTGTCATGGCAACGGGAGATTCCCCCCCCCCCGCCCCC
>VZTJ01000863.1:614273-682193 GCA_013397795.1 Orthonyx spaldingii
CCGCCCCCCTTACAAGGGTGCCGCTGCCGGAGAGGCGATGCGCGCTTGGCTTGTCCCGAGGGATTCAGCCCTGCTGAGGGCAGGTATGCTGGGAGCCGCAGTGGGAGGTGGATGGAAGCAACAGGAGAGAGGCACATTCCCCAAGAAGCATCTCTGGGGCAGGACATCTCCTCCTGTGTACCACAGGCCCAAAGGAAAAAAGGGGACGGGTGAAGTTTAGCTGGTTCTGACATCGATACATAGCAAAGGGGGGATGAAGGAAGTAGGACCTTTGGATAATCCTGAGTAATACCTGCTCCCTTTAATGAGTTCCTTGGATTGATAATATTTTTCTGTGAATTACATTTTCCTGTAGCCCCTGCTGCCCAGATGTGGTGATGCTGCAGCACTTGCACACTCCAGCACAGGGTGAACCCTATGCTGGGAGATCTTAGCAGCACCATCACATTAACACGTCTGCTCTTCCAGTCAACAGCTGAGAACTGAGGCAGGTTCTTTGAACTGATTTGGTTACTTGGCTTGCACAGAAAGCTCTGGAGCCCTGACGGGTTGCAGGCTGCAAAAGCACCATTTCACAAAGGTAAACTTTCAGAGAGCTAACACATTTTCGACTGAGAGGGTGTTTGCTAGGACATGTTTTACACCTGCTGGGATGACAATAAGCAAGCAAACATGACTGTCGCCTTCTACAGGAAATGCTTCTCCCCTGTGCCAAATGCCAAGGCATTCATCAGAGCAACCTGGACCCCAACAGTCATGAGGCAGGGGCGGGAGAAGCATTACAAAGTTGTTTGAGCACTGTGACTCTCACCATGAAGGCCACCTGCTGACCCCAGGTACTGCTCAAAAACCCCAAAGTGACTCTTTAAAGGATGTTGGTGGTATTACTTATTGGCATTTCAGTCCCCAGACGACTGGGCTCTCCAGAGCACAGGCTGACAAGGCTATGGTTTTGCTGGTTTACAGTGCCATGTAGGTGTCCTTGAGAAGCTCATGCAGTAGAAAACCCTCATATAGAGAATGCACAGACAGCAATCCCTGCTCTTGGGAACTTCCAGCTGAAAACCTGGATCCTTTTCATGAGGAAGCCAGACAAGGACCTAGAAGCAAGTTAGGAACAAATGCTACAGCAATGTTCTGCCTAGAAAACACACAAATGTTGTGTGTTGTGCCAAGCATTGAATGGAAGCAGTCACAATTTAAAGTCTACTGTTGGTAGCTCTAAACGAGATCCATGGGGAGCACAAAGCAAGAGCAATCTACTTCCCCCAAGTTGGAAATGACACTCAGTTTTTCCTGGCCACCAGTTTTTAGCTGGAGCAGGAACCCATATTCCCAGCACTGCCTAAGCCTGGTAAAAGCCAGTGACACTGGCAGCAGGTAAGAGCCAAGGTGACAAATGCTGAGTGAATTAGAGAAAAGCCATTATTTGCCATAGATGCTGCCTTGATTTTGGGTGGCAGAAGCATACCTGATGCAATATAGACCCAAGAGGTCCTTTCCTTTTGGAAAACCACTCAGAATGAACATGTACTTTTCTTTAGTAGACTGGCTGCTGTCATCTGCTCGTCATTGTGGAGATCTTTGCAATGCCACCTCTATGCCAATAGTGGGAAAGCATGAGCCACGTGTTCTGCTCTTGGCTTTTTTTTCCTGTCACAACATGTATCATCAAACGAGTGCTGAAATGCTGCCCATTTCACACAGAATTACTGCCTGTAGTAAGATTTCATTAATTGCAAATGAGAGCAGGACTTGGCCCACACAGTGGAAGTAATAGATGGTCGCTACAATTAAACATTAAGTGTACGTCCATTGGTTTACCCACAGTATTTCAAAATAATTAGGCTGGCACAATACATCTTAGTCTCTGTGAATTTAATATCCCAGAAATCATTTAAAGTCTTTCTGATTCTACCTGCTTGGTAAAATGCTGTCTTTCTCCTGCGACTCAGTGCTAAAGCAAGGGCAATTTAGTAAAATCCAATGAGGCATGCATTGTATGCTAAAGTACAATTTCTTTTTCTGTTTCCCGAGTGAATAGTTTTCAGTTTTACACCAGTTCTTTTTTCATATGATTCCTTAGATTTACCTTCCTAAAGAATGTGACTTTTTCTTCATCCTTTGAGAAGTCCTTAAGATGCTGTAAACAAGAAAGGAAGCTTTCAGGAAGACTGGAGAGAAAGTTTTCAAGAACATTTAAAGCACCCCAGAAAGTCAACATCAATTTCCTTAGTCTCCATTCCCAGGCTATTAACTACAGTGCCCCTGTGAATGATTAACCTTTACTGAACGTATCTGATTTCTGCCTTTATAAAACCAGCCTTTGAGAACCCTGCCTCAAGGAGGAAAAAATAAAGGGGCATCTGATAAGCCTTCAGCTCTGGAGCTTGGTGAAGTACTAGGGACTTGCAGCACATACAGCATCTCCTTACTTTGCTGGTTTAGCTTTGAGTGAACAAGTAAATCTGGAGCTGGAAAAACAAGACATTTCCAGTAACTGAAATGAGGGACAAAGCAGAGAGCTGCTGGTTATAGAAGCAGAAGAACATGGAAACCATAAATAACTTCAATTTGCTGGCTTCGGGTAACATCACCCTTACTCGCTAACACAGCACAGAATACAAAACATGTTTGATAAGCCTGGTTTTTGCTTATGTATCCAACACATTTGATAGTATTTCATTCAACTGAAGTCCACTTCTTTGCATGTTTAATTGCATTCTAGTTTCTACCCAAGAGCTATTGACTCAAGATGCCAGGAAAACAAAGTAAAACCAGAACACACAACCCAAGTAAATGCTGAAGTTATAGCATTAGATACTAAAAAGCCAACATAAATACCACACATACTCAGCTCCAAATTTTTACCTGTATGTGAGGTACCCTTATATTTGATGGAGAGGCTATATTTAATTATACATGGACGCATTTGAAAGGTTAGCCAATGAAAACCAGCTTTTTCGTTAGATGAATGGCAAAATCAGCTGAAGAATCTTGGTTTAATATCACCGACAACTAACATCTCTCCCATCCCCCTAAAGTCCAGTTGCTTACAAATGCAGTGCTGAAACTGAGCCTCTTGCACCCAGGTCATTTTACAAAGCTCACTGAGGCTGCTGGAAAGCTGCATTCAAAAATAAACAAATCCTTGCCCAGGTTACCTCCTAGACAAAGGGCTGGAAAATAGTGTCGTGATTTTGCCTGGTTTTCAGGCATAGACATTACACAGAAATTTTAGATCATGCCTAAACAATCTTTAGGGAGCATGAGAAGTGCTAAAAAAGCCAAAAAGAGCATGGCCACTTCTGTAACTCTGCTCACGTGTACACAATACTAACACTGGCCTTAACAAGTGTCCACTGTGAGCAACTGTAATTATCCGCTGCCACTGGTGCTCAACACCAGCTGAGGCAAACAGGAAAGGCACAAGTTCAGTACTAAGCAAAACAAGGACTTTGAGTTGTATGTCCAGGACAGAAACCAAGAATTAACTGGAGACAGCCTCCGAATTCAGTTTGCCTTTCAGTTTGGTGATTGATGCCATGGAGATGCACTGGCTTGTGGAGAAGCTGATCTTGCTGCCACCTCTGAGGGCATGGACACAGGCAGGTCGGGGCCATACCACTTGCTAAAGAACAGCCTTGCTGCCAGCTGGGGTAAAAAAGGAAGGTGGAGGAAGGACTCGAGTTTTTCTGGCTCTCTGATGCCCATCCCAGCCCTGGCACAGCTGCTGCAGCTTGTGCTACCAAACCTCCACAAATCCTCCTGAAATTGCTGCAACTTTACCATCCCATTCCTTGCAGGCTGCAGGGGCTGCAGCACTTTGCCTACATTTGCACAAGAGGTTGTTTGTTCCCAGTCCAGTTGTATCAGTCCTCTTTCATATTCCCGTAGTGCCAAGTCAGCTGGGTTACCTCAAAACCCCTTTGCTGGGGTGTGAAGTGGCTGGTGCTTTCTCTGAAGTTCTTGATGGAGGCCAGGTTTAATGTCTTTTGATATCAACAGAAGCCTACCTGCTGAGTTCTATATACTTTGAATTAAGCACTCTGTACATAGATTTTCCACTGAGGGCAATGAAGGGCTTGGTTATCCTGTCCTCATTAACACTGATGGGATCTGGGCATCCAGATTGTTTGGGTAGCTTTAGAAATGCCAGCCACAAAGGACAATATACTCACGTACAGCATATGTGTCCTTTTCTTTGCTGGGATTCAGCAGGAGCTGTTTCTGGTTATAAAAAAATAGTTATTGGTGTAAACAGCCTGCACCCCAGAGCAATGATGAGACAGTGGAATTTATTCCATCGCATAGACCTGTTGATTAAAACCATCATTCATATCACTGAAAAATGAACAGCCACAGAGACAAACTACCCTGGAGCTTGCTCTTTCATTCTATCGTAATCATTTCACACAACATAATTATCTTGAAAAGTTGCTGATGACAAAGCTAAAATACAGAAATATTCACAAGTATCTCCACAGTTTATTGATGTGCTTGCTAAATTTTCAGCACATACAGAGGTTGGGAGAGGTCTTGGCTTGCCTACATTAACATTTGCATTTGCTGTTCATAAGAAAATATGGGCTTGATGATGTTAATTGCTGCTCTTTCATCTTTCTGCTTCAAGCTGTATTACAACTGACCTAGCTTAAATCTATCTGTGAAGATAAAGAGATCCAGAACCAGAGAGATACATCCTGTCTCCTATCTTCTGTGATGTTCCACAACATGCCCTCCAATCTGAGCTTCAAGGCAGCTAAGACACCACTGCCCAAGCTCTCCTGTCTAAAGGCAGTGCTGGGGTAGCTCTGGTAACCTGGGCAGAAAAAGGATGCAGAGACCTATTTGATTATAATTCTCCCATGAATAGCACAGTCTCACACAGAAAGTAAAGCTTGTGTTAGGTTCCAGGGGCACTGAAAATGCCCACGTAGGTTGCACCACAGCTGTAGGCAGCAGTGAAGGACTGAATCACGAAGCACAGAGGCAGCTTCTGTGGTTACAGTTATCAGCATAATGTTGTGGCCCAACACCATGAACTGCCTGAACAGGCAGGAGAGCTTTGCTCTGAAGGAAAGTCATGTAACAGAGAGAAGTCGAGCTACTCATTTTGGGTGCAGTGTAATTAATTAAAGTCGTTCTGGGAAATGCCCAGGTCAGACCCCTTGGGCACAAGGCACCAAAGTCCAAACCTGGTGTGCTGCAACTCAGAGCAATGCTGAGCCTTGCACCCAGATGGAAGCACTGTTCTGTTCCTGTTTCTGCTGCACTTCCCAGACAGCCCTGCCAACTCCAGACACACTTCAGGAGGAGCAATGGAGAATATAAAAGGCTGAGGAGAGCAGCATCCTTACAAAAATGTGAGGGACAGGTAGACAGGGCTCCAGCAGCACTTTTCCTGGGAACAGACCCACCAAGCAGTGAGGGACCGTGGCATCAGCCTGATTAAACCTCTCAGTGTGCTCTGCTTTACACTTCACCCTTCTCTCAGAGGGAGACCCGTGGCACAGGAAGGGAGATAAAGAGGCCTTATTTCTGACAACAGCCCCAAAGCCTGGCTTTGCAGCAGCTCAGGAGCCGCACACTGGGCTTTCAGGAGTGGGATTTGTGCTCCCTGCAAGAAGGAGGCAGTGGAGTAATATGTTTTTAGATGGAAAGTATAAAAACAAAATGAGAATACATAAGCATTTGTTATCTGAGGCTATGAGCTGTATCTTGCAGATTCAGGAAGGCAGCTTGGCTGAATCCCTCTGGAGGCACCAGAGCCTGACTGGGAGCAGGGCCAGAAAAATCAGCGCTTGGGAAAACACTGCTGAAAGATTACAGTTCATCCATACAGGAGCAATTAGGATTTTCCCAATGAAATTATTAAGTCCAGGCGAGTGTATATGGAAAAGACACATGATGCCTTCCAGAGGACAAGGAGGTTGACCAGCTGGATTGAGGCCAGTGGAGGGTCACCAGGCTGGTTGTGGGCACTGACTGGCTACACCAGGGCTGTAGAGGCCAGAGAAGAGGGAATCTCCATCCTTGGAATACTGAGAAAGAGGGTTTAAACCTCAACCAAACACTTACAAACACCATCTTCACCAGACCCTAATCTATTGCTGTCAGACAGGTCTCTAAAACTGACACTTTTGGTGCTTGCCCAGAATGTTTCAGAAGGAGACCAGAAATGAAGGTGATTCAGGTAAAACATTGGATCATCACAGGTGAAAAGGACACTCAACACACTTGCAACTGGCTGATGTAATTAAAAAGGTATTTTGTGGGGAAGAATCCTCTGCAACAGCTTATCCAAAACAGAGTGTTTGTTTTCCCTGCTCAGTTCCCGGCAGGATGCTTCCTTCGCTTCTCTGCACAGAAAAACCTCTAACAGAGACCATTAAATATTTCTGATCTATGCTGGTACATAGAACTAGAGAATGTGTCAACAGGCAAAAGCAATTTAATTGCAGTCAGGTTGCATTTTTAAATCCTCAGCCCCTGACCTTCAAGGAAAGTCTGACTACAGTGAGCATAGAAAGCACATCCATCACTGTGTTGGGGAAAAAAATGGGAAGCCAAAAACCAGAGCGTGTCCATTTTGAAAATTAGCAGTTCATATTTTTGCCCTGCATTTAATAAGATGCTGATTAAAGAAGATTTTCAGGGTTTCCTAAATATGGTTTCTTCTCTGACTTAAGTCAATTTGGTATCTGTACACTCCAGAAAAGCCCATGTGTTTAAGTCAGAAAATCTGCGTTAATATTAATGTTGAACAGGAAAGGAATTTGGGAGTTGGACTCTTTGGCAGTTCTAAGAAATGTATTTGAAGGTGTGCTTAACCCAAGACATAACCCATTTTTGTCATCACTCAGCAGTTTCAAAGGACAAAAAGAAGTGATGCCACTGGCTTTTTCCAGCATGGGAAGGATGCAGCAAACATCAGGACCCAACTGATTATCCCAGGGCACCTCCACCCTAATTGTCACTCCGACACAGAGCTCCCTGGTGGCCTCCATCAAGTCATTTCTCCTGTCTGACCTAATTTCCTCAGCTGCAGAAGCAGGATAATACTGACTCATAGGATTTATGATGGGAAAAGGATTTATTTTATCTTATAAACCACAACTGAGAGATGCCAGGAGTTAAAGGCCCAGTGTGGCAGCAGCAGAGAAATGTGGGATCTCTTGCATTAGGAATTTGGTGTTTAATCAGCTGGGGCTGACCCAGGGAGAGAAAGAAGCACTTGCATTTCTAAATGGGGAAGAGTTGTTCTGATGAATTATTCTGTACTTTATCTGTATGTTTAATTTTATTTTTCCATTCATTCAACTAAGAGACCATTGAATAATCTGTGATTTTGTTAAATGAACAAATCATATGATGAATTTTGTACTTTTCTTTCCTTATAAATATGACCATTTTGTTCCACTCTGTAAACTGGCAATTACTGAGAGGGTTACATTAAACTTTGAGAATGTTTATGGCAGGGACTTATTCCACTGCTCAGGCTTCCCAAGCAAGATAGATATGCCAGGTACATAAGATCACCCTAAAAATGTAGAACTCCTGCCTGTAGCATTCCTGCTGCTCTCAAGACCTATGCTGAGTCTCCTGGTTTTCTAGAGAGAATCATTAATGTTCTTTCAAGTGAAACCTGATAAATCTCCACTGGGGGTCTCTGTTCTTCAGAGTTTCCAGGTTTCAATGCCAACTCAGTGCCCTGAGACTAACTCGAGGTTCTTCAAGGGGAAGGAGACCCGAGAGCCTCCATGAAGCACGGGAGGGCTGTGGGTAAAACTGTGCTGACTTCCCAAAGGGAGGTCCTGACCAACCATCCAGGTCAGGTGGTTTACAGAGAGCATTGGAAAGCATATTTTCCAGCACTATTTAATTTTCCCAACTAGTCCCCCTTTGGATAATTATCCACTCACATGCAGGGAATGCTTGACAGCCATGAACACGATCCTAAGGAATCACAGAACAGTTGAGGTTGGGAAGGACCTCATGAGATTCCCCAGTCTAACTCACCTGGTCAAGCACAGTCAGCCAGAGCAGGTTATCCAGCTCTGTATCCAGTTGGGGTTTGAACATTTCCAGACATGGAGAGTTTCCAAGACCCACAGCATTGCTACTGTTGTGAGTTCATCACAAAACTCCTGAGAACTAGACCAGCTCTGAGAAGGAGACTGAACTTAGATGTCCAGCAAAGGTTCTTTCCAACCCAAATTATTTTATAAGACCATGACAACCAGGACCATAATTCAGGCAAGATGCAGTGCTGTGTTTTAGAAGAGCATTCAGAGCTGTAAGGAAACACTTGAAACACTGACTCCTTGGCCCATGGATTGACCTAGAGCTGGAGTTCAGAGAAAGGGAAAAATGCAGATCTACAAGCCACTAGAGGGCTGCAGAGGAAACCAGGGGTGGATTCCAGAACACTGGAGGCAGATTGAGTCTCTGGCTGACGTGTGGATCAGCCTGTGGCTCTGTCCTGAGGAACACCATCTGGAGATGGCCTTGGAGGCTGGGTGTTCATGTCAGGGTGCAGCTCAGGGCTGAGGCAGGAAGAAAGGCCAGAGGTACCATTGGGTTTTCAGAAGGCCAGGACCCAACAGAAGCTGTTTCTGCTTCAGGAACCTTTTCAAGGATTTGAGATCCAATGCAGAAATATTCAAGGAACGTGCATATATACCATAAGAACATTACTACAAGTCCCCAGTGGCTAGGAAGCCCACTGCCAAAATCTGAGAGAAGACAAAAGATTTCGATTTTTGGCAATGTATTAGTCAAGCTAATTAACACAGGACTTTGTCATAACTTAAGGGTCTCAAACTGACTGACAATATTTGTGAAGGCTTCAAAAATTTCTATAGACCATAGCTTTTTTTTTTTAACCTTAAGAAATTATATGGAAGACATAAAAGAATATTCTAACTGAAAAGGTCAGTGCTTGCAAGTCAACAAATTAATAATTTAAAGTTGTCTGTGGGATATAAGTTTGACCCTGTGATACTTGTGCCCTATAACTATGTGCTTATACACTGGTTTTCCGGCACTGAGGGCTGTGTACCTCTCATGGTGCAGCTGTGTGACATGGCCACACTGTCCACACATTTTTCACCTCTCATTATTAGCTGCATTTTTCATTTTCTCCTCTTTGCTCCTGCATCACTCAATTAGCAGGCTGTGACTGAACAATGTTTAACAGAGAGCACGAAGCCTCAAGTGAAAGGAAATTTGCCTTTAGAAAAGAAAAATGGGAAGAGTACCAGAGCATCTAATGAGATATGTACATAAATAGGTCAGTATTTTATTGAATCACACAGGAACATGTTTTGTAAAAGATTAAAAAAAAAAAAAAAAGGAAAATTAGTAGTTTTCTCCATTACATTCATGACCAGAATAGTAGAGTGGTGTCAAACATCACAGGACATTTGGATGCATCCATTAATAAGTAACTGGGAGCTTTTTTAGAAGTCAGGGAGGACTAAGTTGCCAGATAATTGGTGAAAGAACTATTTTATTGTCATCAACTATTGCTTCTGGTACCAAACTGAAAATTTGAAAAAGCATTAGCTAATCATTGTTTTCATTTCACTTCAGGAAGCCTGCAAGAGATACAAGATTCCTTACTCAATGTATAAATTCTTCAGAGTTACTGAACTGGGATCAAACTAGCATCACAACTTTTCTGACAATAAAAATTTTCAGGAAAGAAAGTGAAAACCATGAAAATTTATTTTCCCCCACTCCTTTTTTCAAATTTTTCTCTTTTAAAGTCTAATTTTACCTCTTTTCATGTTGCTACTGAAAATGAGAGAGGACAACAATCACAAAGGGAATAAAGCAAAAATTGAACTCTATTCCTGCACTTGGGAAGAAAACAGTGCACTGTGGTTTTAAACAACAATTTTTATTCAGTGAAGAACTGATTTTCCTGGTTATCTTTCATGCAGCTATAATGCCTTGAAGTAAGGATTGCAATCAAACAGAAGGGGAAAAAGAGAAGCAGCTGTTTTGTGAGAGCTCCCATAGGCTGCTGGAGAGCCTGCAAAGAGCTGCTGACCACCAAAGAGCCTCTGAAGGCTCTCACTGCACTTACCTTTGAGATCTTAAATCTCCACCACTCTCCTGAGTGCACTTCAGAAATGAATTTGTACCTCCCCTTCCTCAGCAGAAAAACCCCAAAGTATAGGGAAGCCCTTGTAAAGCTAACATCAAATTTAACAATATTGAAATGATCTAATTTATAAACACTACAGAAACAATTTAATTTGTAAGCTTAAAATGCCCATGGTAATGCAGGCAGCAAAAGGAAGGCCAAATGACAAGTGCACTGACCTCAAACCCGGATCCACAGCAAGTGCCTCAAAGCCCCGTAGTGCCCCTGTAAAGCTTCCAAGTTTCCTGGAGGTCTGACTTCAAGGATCTGGTTTCTAGGAAAAACATTGCTTTTTATTGCTCCTTTAGTAGCACCAGGAACACAGAAAATAGGGCTTTAGGACCTGCTTGAATGAGGTTTAAGGCAAGACTTTAATTATACAGAGTTTAAACAGCACTGACAAGATTTAAAAATATATACAGCTCCCTGTAACAGGCATTTTGAACCATGTGGTCGAATCAAGCCAGTGTTGACAGACACCAAATCTCCAGTGAAGGTGCTGTCTCCTTTTCTGGTGGCCAGCAACTTTTACAAGTCCCAAATAAAGGCTAATGTAGCTATTCTAACAGATCACTATTCGTATGGTTACAGAAGCATCAAGCCCAGAAGCAAAGGTAGGTACCTGTTCTCTCACAACAATTTCCAGCCATCCTGCAAGGAGAGTGAGCACTACAGTGAAGTGCTACAGCAGCACTGTCATCCCAAATCTCTGCTCCCCTTTCCCTCTCAAGAAACAGCTCTTGAATACACCTGACCAAAAGACAGAACATTTTGTTCTTTTCTAATGCACCAGTTCTTCTAATGCACCAATTTCTGGACAAAGCTGTAATCAGGTGGACTCAAGCCTGCCATGAGTTCTTCAGCAAGCACCCTCCAGTGAAAATCCCAAATCATGCTGCTGAAAACAGCCAGACATCTTCTGTGAGAGGCCCAGGAAACCCAAGGGAATGACTCAATAACCCAGCTCACATGGCACACGTATTCATTCAACTTCTTGCTCAACATGAGAAACAGCAAACCCCACGCAGAAGTAGAGCATTAATCAGTAATTTCTTGGACAGGCTTGAAAAGAACAATCTACTCATTAAAATGATGCAGCAGCCCAAGGGTTAACGCTGGTTAGGAAAGGATTCAGTGGAAACCCTTGGAGGAGACAGGTTGGTAACTGTAGTGCAAACCCCAGACGGGGTGCCAGCCAGCAGTGGAGCCAGTGGACGTGTTAGTGCTGCCCCATGGGTCACCAGCTGGCAAAACAGATTTGTATTTTCTTGACCTGCACTAGCACCTCTCATTTTAATATTCATTTGTTGACTAAGAAGAACCAAAGAAGAGAGAAATCATTCTTTGGGGGGAAAAAAAATTACAAATAAAATAATTTTCTCAGTGGTTCTGGGTAGCTGGTGGTTCACCTCTTAAAACCAGAGGATGTCTGGGGAAGATAAGGGTCAGCCTTGAAGGAGAATGGAGATACTGACATCCCGTGACTCAAGAGCTGCTGGTGTCGGTGTGGTTTGGGAAGCAGGAAAGTAGCAGCCATTGCTGGTTCCAGTAGGGTCACCCAGGGCTGCGGGTTCCCCACAATGAGGGGAGGGGTCACTCAGGGCTGCGGGTCCCCCAAAATGAGGTGGGGGAGCTTTACCAGCCCCCGCTGGAGGCCGACAGGTGGCGTCACTGCATTCATGAGAAATGGCATTTACTAGAAAAATGTAAGTTCTGTAAAATATTTCTTTCTTTTTAAGCCAAAAGCCCCAGTACTCCAACAATTTTTTTTTTCTAAAAAAATGACCCCAGACCTGAGGTGAAACGTCGACCTTCCGTGCACCCCACACTTCCCCAACTCCATCATCCTGGTATTTCAATGAGGAAATAAATCCTCCAACCAGTCTCACCGACAGGTGAAAGCCAAAACACCTGGGGCTGGCGAGGGAAGATTGGAGCCAGTGCCTCCACTCCCCTTCTCCTGCCTTTTGGGCTGACCTTTAGTCTGCAGTGTTTAGAGGAGCATGAAGGCTTTTCACGCTCTGTCAGCACACCTAACAAGCAGGGCGTGCAAACTCATTGTTTGCAGAGGCACCGCTTTGAGTTTTTCCTTCTGGCAGCAAAAAGGACCACAGACCTTTTTTTTGGCCAGGACTGCAAGGATACAGGAGGCTCAGGCTGCCAGATCAAAGCCTGGCAGGTATGGCCTCATCACCCTGCAGACAGGAGCTTGCCCTGCTCACACCTCAAGCTGACAGACACACCAGCCTGGCCAGGGCCACCCACTCCTGCTGATCCATGGATGGGGGTGGCCAGTGTCACGCTCAGGCATGGCACCCACAGCCACTCCATTTGCCACTCACTCTCCCTGCCAAGCCTGGCGGTAGGGCCAGGGCTGTGCTGTCCTCACCAGTGGGGAGGACTCGTATGCTTTCCCAGCCCAGTCAGCACCAAGCACAGGCATTTGCAGTCGTGGTTCCTGTGCCAGGAATAGCAATGACACCTCTTTCTGCTAAATAAGCAGTGCAGGCAGTCCTTTGCCACCACAGACTCTTTGCAGGCCATGTCCTGCTCCAGTCTTCTGGCAAGAAGGGCTTAAAGATTTTTAAAAGCACTTGGTGAATAAAATAAGCCCCCCAATACACACAGCCCTGCTGCCTCTCGCTGCTGCTGAGCCACTGAATGGCAAATTGGATGTTACATCCCCTTGTCCACTCCAAAGAAAGCTCTGCATGTTTGCACACATGCTGGGTGGGGTGCACAGGGTGGTTTTGGGGTGCAGCTGACAGCAACGCCATCCCAAGAGCACCTGGAGCTGGCTGGCTGCGATGGCTCGGCGCTATCGATCCACAGGATGGGATCTGCACGTTTGCATGGGGGACGGACGAGAAGGACCAGTAAAACGTGTGTGGGTCATGCTGACAGCCAGGCCCACGCTCCCAGCACCTTTCCAGTTAGAACAGGAAATTAACAACTCCCACCTGCAACAAAACCACACCTTCCTAGGGGTGACCCTTTACATGGACCTACACCAAAAATAAATAATAAAAAAAAATGGTATTTAAAGAGCAGGTTCTGATGCCAAGGGTTTAGTGGTGATCAGCAGCACTTCCACCATGACCAAGAGAAAGAAAGGCCTTGCCTCCAACCTCAGTGAGAAAGCACAAGAAGAGCTGGCAGCATCCCTCCTGACCCACTTCTGGAGGTCAACTGGGTCTTGATGCTGCAGTATTTACCTTCGCTGGTCTCACTCCTAAGTCTTCTGGGCTTTTTCCCAACTCTGCAGAGGCTACAGCTGTAGCATGGAGTGCTAACTATCAGTGATAACTACGCCCCGTTCCATGGCACTGCTCTGCGTGGGAAATAGCAGAACCCTCCCTTAAATCTGTTGTCAATTAAAAAAAAAGCTCTTTTTCCAGCACCCAGCTTGTTTCTTGTCCCTGACATGAGTGAACCCCCCTGGACTGGCAGAGTCCCTGCAGCCCAGCAGCACAGTGCTCCCATGGTGGCTTGTTTTACAGCACAACAAGAGCTACTTATGCAGGGCAGGGCTCCCACTTCTGTGCCCACTTGGGTCCCTGCCCAGACTCACTGAAACCACCTGCGTTACAGCAGTAGGAGAGTGGCAAATTTCAGGGCCTCAGAGTGCCAAGCAGATATGGGGATTATTTCAACTTCATGGTTTCCCAGTGCCACGCACACACTCCTTGCAGAAATCCCTTAAAAACTGCTTCCAAATAACCTATATACATCACTGGCCCCAAACATGACACATGATGAAATGGCCTTACAAAACAAATCCTTACATTTCAGCCCAGCAGAGCATCCAAGTGCACAGCAAAGCCAAGACAAACACACCACTGCTTTCGCCTGAAAACGTACGTGGCTTGCAAATCCCCATTGTTGCTCTATCCCAGAAAATGATTCATGCTCCCCACGGGGTTTTGCCTTGCCTCTGCACATTTCGCAAGGCTCCTGGCTTTATAGCAGCATGATGCACGCGGTGACTCCTGGCAGATTTCTCAGCTCGCTTCAGAGTGAGGAGGCAGCAGCTAATCCTCCTAACAATGATTTTCCTCCTGCAGCATTTCTTCCTGCTGGCCATAGACTTAATGCTCGCCATGACCCTTTCCTGCTTCTTTTATGCCTTCACGTGCATGTCCATCGCGTTTCTGACCTGCTGCATTATCATCTTCTCCTTCGGCACCGTGGAGAGGAATGTTGATGTGAAAGGCAGAGCAATTGTAATTCTCGTGTCCAACAGTTCCATTGGAAGGATGTTTGCAAGGAACCTGGATAAAGCAGGTTACGGGGTGTCTGCTGCACAATGGCCTGCTCAAGAGAAGAGGGCAGCGACAGAAGAGTGCTCAGCAAGCAAGGAGGTAGCCCAGCTCCACTTGACTGAAGATGAGTATCAGAAGACAGTGAAAACCTTCATAGAAAGCCACTTATCCCTGAAAGGTAACCTTTAGGGCAAACTTGTACATTCTAATTTCTACAGTAGGCACAATCCACAAGATTGTGAGATCATAGTTCAGCAAATGAGGAAGGAAAGAATGCTTTAGAGAAAATGGCAATAACACTCTAACTGCATTGCATTTTGTTGTGCAAAACAAAAATTTTGCTTTTTCCAGGGTAAAGAGCCTGCTTTGGTGGCTGTGAAAGGCCCCAGTAGACCCCAGTCCCTGGAGGAAGGCAAGGTAGGCCAAGGAAGGAGGGGGAGAAGGTCCTATCAAGGCACAGAGGGCTGGACTTGCCCTGAGAAGAAAACAGAGATGAACAAGGGGGAGGAAAGCCCAGACAGTGACCTGAGGTGAAGGAATGTGTCTGACTTTTAACCTCTTCTGGATTAAAAAAACCCAACTGAGTTCCCTCTTGACTTCTTGGCTGCTGTGGGGTTCATAAGAGGCAGGTCAGAGTTTTGCGTGGCAGGCTGGGACACTGCCATTGCTTCTGTGGGAATACAGGACTGAAAGCAGCCTGCAGAGCTCATCTGGGACAGCGCAGGGCAAGTGTCCTACTGAGGGGATGGCTGTAAGCACTGCCAGAGAATCTCCCTGGTCCTTTCTAGGTGAAGGGTGCCAATGGGAAGACTGACTTATACCCTGCTGAGTAACTCCTGCTATCCAGGAGTCTGTGTCCCCACAGCTGTAATTCTACACCTCTTGGGAGTGACAGAAAATTCAGCCTCATCCATCAGGGCTGTAATCTCATTGTCCTCAGGGCTACTAGGCTACAAGGGAGGAGGCCAACTCCCCTCCTTCACTGTGAACCTACCTAAGGGCCCTCTGAACTGCAAAGCTCTCTCTGCTTCCCCATACTGCCTCCTTCCTTTTCCAGCTTCTCCATCCCTCTCCTCCTTTCTCTTCTCTCTGTAGTTTCTCCGAGGCTCCCTTCGAGGTCTCCCCAGGGCAGCCTCTCTGCTTGCTCACACTGAGCTGAGATCTCAGAGAGCATCCACATGTGCCCAGGACAAGTCAGACGCTTTGCACTGCTGCCCAGCACTGAAAGTTCTCTCTGTGCTCCCAGGCCCTGCAGAGGAAGGCCATTTTGGAGGTCAGAGCTTGCACCATGAAGCCTCCTGTGCTGCAGACACCCTTCGGAGAGGCGGTAGGGAACCCCAGCCAACAGCTGCTGCTGGCTGCAGCTATCCAGGACGCAATTCTCTCACACTGCCCTTCTCCTCAGAAGCACCCCACAGATCAGCAGTGCCTGTGCAACTCTGCATGGCCCAGGATACATCCCCCAATTCACTGTCTGCAGGCTCCAGAAATGGGTCTCTGCACACCAGCAGTGGGTTTCAGACTGCTGTGGGTGCTCACCTGCCTGCATGAGCACTTAGGCTCATTTACCCTAGGAAAATTACTCTGGTAAAAGCTTCCTGTGTGGGCAAGGCCTAAAAACCCCCCAAGCTGAGTATCAGCATAATCCTGCTCTGGAAATGAACAACAGAGGCCTTCTTAACCTGTAATGATCTGTGGGAACTGGTGATTTCTGTGGGCCTGTGCTGTTCTAATTAAATGAGACTCTGGCACAGTGATACTTGTCTTTTTTCGCTCTTGTTTAGTTTGGTCCTGGTGCTGGTTAAAGGCTTTTGAAGGTGTCATGTTGTTTTGACAGGGTGATCTGTCATAGGATTCGTGAAGTTTTACATTTAGGATCTCCTGCATAATATTCACATCACAGATGTGGATGTCGAAATGTATTTCCCAAGTGCTGACCCAATTGCATGGCAGATCAAAGCAGTAAGCTGGGAAAAGAGAAAAAAGGAAAATAAAAGAAAAATAAAAAGAGAAAGAAAACCTCATCATTTTCTTGGATTTCTTTGTCAACAGTTTTGAGTGAGTACTGGTATTCATTCTGCAAAATTTACTGCAATATTTTTGGCATGGGTTAGGTGAACATGAACACTCACCACCAACTGACTGATAATGAAAGAATTTAAACCAAATCAAAAGCCTGCATTGGTGGGTCCCTACATGCAGTTTGGTCAGCAGGATCTGGACTGGTCAGCAGGAGAGAGTTTGTGCTGTAGGGCAGAACCATTACACAACCTTCTCCATTTAAAAACATCTCTTACACACTTTGTGTATGCAATTTTTAGTTTCTAAAGAAAGGAACCTCTGCTAGTTTTTAAGGATTTTGTTTGCTTTTTTAAATATCCTTATAGGACATTTTTACCATTATATCTTTGCTATTGTAAATAAAAAGATACTTGTTCTATATAATCAGATGTTTTGAAATTCATCCTAAATGCCTTTCAAAGTAACTCAGTGAAGACAGAACCCCCTGTCACGGTTCCATCTAGAATTAAAATACTTCTGACAGCTAAAATAATCCAGTTTCCCTTCTAGTACAGGCCCAGCAACTCAAATTTTCAGCAAGGCTAACACCTATATTTTGCAGTGACTGTACAAATTAATAAGACACTATCAGGCCTAAGGAAAATGTAACAAAGACACAGATAAATGCAAGTCGGTCCCCTTCCAAATTCTTCCTTTGCTGTGTGATAACTTGGTTCATAAAAAGCCTTAGGTTCTTCTGGCTTTTAGCCTTTGGTGCCTTTAGATCAGATAATCAAACTTTCTCTGTGACAAAGAGGTCAAAGAGACAGAGGGAAAACGATGAAAGAAGGAGTTTTATTGCTCACCTCCTGTAGCTGAGCTTGTGCTATCAGATATTGCAAGAGCTCTTGGCATTGTGTCTGAGCCTCTGTGATCGAGCTGCTTGAGAAACTGCTGCGCCGTGTTGCTCTTTGGGCAGGTTGCCTGGAAATGCTGGCAATTGCTTCATGATTTTCAGGATTGACTGCAGGGAGGGTGGGGTAGGGCAAGGAGGAAAAAATGTAGAGATGGGCAAGACCCAACAGACCTGACCTGACTCAAAAAGAGTTCAGACAACCAGAGTGCTTGTCTGGTTAAATGCGGGATCCTCTGCTGTTGCAGCACCCCGGGTTCACCTGATCACACACACAACAGTCACAGGGTCAGCAAAACCAGCACTGACTGCCAGAGGATCACACATGAGTCTGGGTTGGGAGGGGCCTTAAAGCCACCTATGCCCAACACCCCCTGCCATGGGCAGGGACACCTTCTGCTAGACCTGGTTGCTCAAAGCCCCATCAGCCTGGCCCTGAACACTTCCAAGGATGAGGCATCTTCTGCAATGCCTCAGGTTCCCATGGGAGAGATGATCCTGGATATGAGCAATGCCTCACACAGCACAGTCTTCCTCTGTTCGTTCAGATCTCTGCTATGCTGAAGTTACTTGCAAGAGTCCTGCTGGTTTTCATCGGGTCAGGATTTCATTTCTTGTACCTGAATCTCAGATAAGACACGACAACTGCTGGATTCTTTGGTACTTACCACCTTGCCGCTGTCCCTATCTCTCAAATAGGAAGAACAATAACTTTTACACAAGCAGAGATTATTAATTTGCATCAGTTATTCAATTCCTAAATAATGTTAGGACCCATGTCTGAAAGACCCTCTCAGCACCACACTTCACCATGGTGTTTCAGACCAGCTGGAAGTGCATGTTTCCAAGCCTTGTTCTGCAGGCTCCAGAGGGCCTGGAAAGAGCTCCCTATGCAGGCAGCTCGGGCAGTGGGAGATACTGGACTGTCATCCTTGGCCGTCTGTCCTCATCTCCAGGTTGCTGTCAGCAAAGTGGCTCTCATGACCTCTCCCTAAGTTAGTGCAGGCAAGATCACCTTATCATTTGATCAATTTAAATAGGTGTTCAATCTTGCTAATCCAGCTGATTGCTTTCTTCTGTGCACCTCGGGACAGTCATGCAATCTCTTTGAGCAGAGCTGTGAGGGCAGGCACGTCAGCCTGGGCAGGTACAGCTAATCCTGGGCAAGGAAGGGTGTCCACAGCTACAGCAGCTTGCTCAAGGCTGCGTACTGAGATGCTGGCAGAGCTGTACAGAGACTGAGGTAATAGAGGCTTCCAGCTGCCCCGTGGCTCCTTGGACAGTCTCCACCTCTTCCAAAGGTCAGGCTGCCTTTGCAGTTCTGCTCTGCAGCAGGTAGCAGTGGTAGATGCTCTCCTGGTACTTCCCCTTGCCTTGCACCTCTCCTTCAGCATCCCCACACTTCAGTTTAGTCCAGAAAGGCACTCTTGGGACAGAGATCCAGAAAGGAAGGTCCTACAGTGAGCCTGAACAGGAGACAGAAGCATTGGAACTGTTGCCTTGTGTGGTGGACACACTATTGAAACTCTTTTGCTTCCTAAGGATGCCAGTGTGGTTGATTTTATTAGAATGTGATCCTTACTCACTTTCCATGCTATGCTTACCTTAGGATAAAGGCAAGGCCATACAGTCATTCCTAAACTCAGAGCAGAGGGAAAGTCCAGCTTTCTTTTGGAACAGCACAGCTGAGTGCATGGCACGAGCAGCCTCTCCCACCAGCTGCAGAGATGGACTGAACAGATGCAACAATCAGTGACTGCAATAAACTACAAGGGAGTAGGAAGGAATAAAGCAAACAAAATCATATACTCATGCAATTTTAAAAAGTACTGCATTATTTAACTTCACTCAGCTACAACAACTGCAGGCCACCTTGGATAAATCAGCCAATTTTCCAAGTTGTAAATGACCATGCTTGGACTTATGAGTGAAATGAATAATTTTTGCAGCTATGCTTTTGTGCCTTTAATGGGGGTTATCCAGAAGCCTTTGAAAAACTGGCTTGCAACTATATTGCCTTCTTGTCTCTTGGGGATTTATCAAAATGAGAGAAGAACCTTGATACAGCAGCATCAGGGCTATGAAACAACCCAGAGAGAGGAAATAGATCCCATTCTGAAACTACAGGCTGGTAGGAGTTATTTATTTTAAGATGAAGGGGAGCTCCCCAGTCAAAGCTTCTTTTTTAAGAATAAGAATCTATGCATCATCTAGAGTCAGTGTGTCTTTTTCCAAATGAAGCCCTGCATCCTGTACCTCTGGACATTTTACAGGAGGCCAATTTTCACTTCCTTAAAGTGGTTTTGCAATTCTCTTGTTTCGATAGACAACTTCTCTGCCAAGAGCTGAGCAGCCAGGACATACACATACAGCCTCATGATTAAAGTGTTACACAACCCAGAAAAGCTGCAGCAACACTTCTCCTCCGTCCCCATCCTTCACTCACTGTCAGTGGCCAGAGCCCATTTGGGTTCAACACCTCCATCCCAAAGCTTTGGTTTTTTGCTTGTTGGTGGCTGGAGGATCACTGCTTGCAAACCAAGATATTTAAGCAATAATTAAAAATACATGTTGGTCTGCCCTGTGTTAAAAAGAGGGTTATTTATTTGGATACATTCAGAACACATGCAATGCTCACCACTAATACCAGTCATGAGTACAACATTATGGTAAGACAAGGAGGTGAAAGAACCATGTGCTGCCAAGGCCTTTTTCATCTTTCTTCCAAATCTTCTGTTTGCAAACAGGAACAGAAATGGATCATTTCTCAAAAAGAAACTAAACAAAGCCCAGGCAGTTGGATACTTATGTTATACTGGCTTCTAAATTCTGCCGGAAGCCATTCTTAGCATCCTAAAATAGTACCCTCTTCACACTGCCCCCACTTAGCTCATGTGAATTTTAGTCCTATACCATAAGTTTGTCTTAAACAGCTCCTAGACACAAGTTGGATTTACAAGATGCATCAATCATTAAACTACACAAGACTGAAGAATGTTTTTAGAGATTGCCAGAAAGATATCTACATTTATGATATGTCATTCTTGAAACAAGTGATCAACATGTTTTCATGCAACTCCAGTGGCAGGATTAGAGATGCAAAGTAAAATAAACCCAAAAGTATCTGGGAAGCTATTTATTTGCCACTTATGCATGATGCTAAACTACTCTCTGATTCTGGAAGTCATTGGAATAATTGTAGGTGTAACATAACCTTTACACTTATTTAAAAACATCCCAAACAAGATTAACTTTGCACCAGTTTAGAAACATTGTCTTTCATTAACCAGAGCTGGTCAGCTTCTGACCAGAAAATAATTTTGAAAAATACCAGGATTAAAGCCCAAAGAGTTCTCCCAATCAAAATAATGCATTTCTTCAGAAACTGTGTCTGTACCTGCATTCTTCTTACTCCACCCCTTACCTCAGTCCTGCAGAAAAGTTTTATAGAGGCCATTTTAAACAGGGAATGGGAACCAAGTGAGAAAAAGATTCCTGCAGCTTTGGTTTCCCATGTTACTGTGTTTGGAGACAGAAACCTACTGAACAGTTCTAACACATATGCTTAGAGACTTACTTTGAATTATGTGGTACAACTGAATATGCATAAAAATTGAACACTTCTGTATATGGTAATTAAATACTTCCCTGCTACAAATAAATTATCTATGATTACAGAACTTCTGAGTAGATCATTTATTTTTAAATCTACTCTTTTTATATTTCCCATTTAACAGACCGCTTACCCAACACTTATGCTGCAAACTCCAAAGTAACACGGAAGAATTGTGTGGCGTTTTCAGTAGGAAAAGAGGGGCAAGGGCAAACTTTTGTAGAGAGTTCTCCTTGTGGACAGTCTAAGGTCAGCTCAGCCCCTGCAGCTTTACTTTGGCACTAGACTGTTCCTCAGCTTTCCTGGGAAGGGGGAAGAGTCTGGCAGGTACAGCCTGTGGCACTAAAGCTCTTAAATATCCCAACACAGAGCTGAATTTCACCCCTTGGTAGGATGACTGAGTAATACTGACTTCAAAATAATGGCATAAGTTTAGACCAGGCAACCATCTGCCACCAAAGGGTTAAAGATCAACCTGTTTTTCACATCTATTGAACTATAAATGCATGTGGTGAAAACATTTTAGACCTGATGCTTCACTATCATTAGTCAAATAATTTGTTCTGACTATGTTGTCAAAAAAAAGGAGCATCTTCCTTCTGTTCTTAGGTGCTTCTTCCTGGTTTCTATTTATTCTTAAGTATTCACTGCTCTGGTTTGGTCAAATAGCTTGAAATCTATGGGCTGTCTGATAAGAAATTACCCTGCCAGGCAGTATTCATTTCTAACTCCTGACTGGATGTGAGTAACTTTTTAAACCACCAGACTGAGGCACGACAAATAGTTATTTTCAATAATGAATAGTATTCATATTTCCTCCCATAAAAATGTTTATCACCAGAGAACCATTCCCAGTGGTTATTCCAGACTTTTACACCTGTATGTGTCCAACTGGCACAACACCTGACTGCATCTCCCATCGAGTTTTCCATCTAGGTCTCAGCATTAAATTCCATTCTGCCTTGTCCTTGAGGTGCAAACACAGCAAACACCACAGAAGTCCATTTAAACCTTAAAGAAGTGCCAAAATATAATAGCCCAGAAAGTTTTTGATTTTTCTTATCTCATTCTGGATTTGAACTGTTCTCTTCCTGTAAGAGTCCAAGTGCCTGTCCTTCAGTACAGCTTTGTTTTCCCCACCCCCATTTTAAATGGCCATCATTAAATTAATTGAGATGTCACCAATCCAAAGCTAAAACTCCTTTCAGGCTACTTGCCTTCCTCTCCTTCCCTTTGGCCACCTTTATGGTCTCATACTAAATACACTAAAAAGGCATTTTCTCTCTTTTGTTGATACCCAAGACTCGCACAAAATCGGGAAAGCTTTTAGTCCTCATCAGAGATTTGAATTTCCATCCTGTTTTGAATTATGGAGAGCACATTTTCCAATGAATAAATACACTGATGGAAAATTCCCAAGCATTTCCCATAACCATACATACGACATTGACTAATTTACCAGGTATCAAACTGCAAAGGCAGGGACCGTGTCCTTCTTATCCATCCATTCAAGAACAGCAGACTCCAGGCTTATTTATATAAAGTCCAGAAAATAAAAATACAGGCAGAAATGTGCGAATAAATTACAACCTTAAAAAAAAAAAAAAAAAGTCTATAATAATACAACAGAAGCAGCAAAGTCCCCAGATGTTTGGATGGCGGAAACAGAGGTGACAGGAGGAATGCTCCCATCATCCATTTGCTCTCTGCATCCCTCTCTTTAGACCTCTCCAGCAGATTTTTTATTCATGCCACCAGCTCCAGGGCACAGATCATGTCTGTCTGCGTCAGTCATGTGGATAGTGATGCAAAACAGGTCGATGCATTGACTCTGCAACTCAGACATGGGAGCAGGTAAAAGGAGACTTTGACTCTTAGCTCTGTTTTCTGAGATGCAGAGAGGCAAAGTGCTGAGAAGGACAATTCTTGGCCAGGAAAAAGTCACCTGGAGCTTTTCTTGGGCTCTTGCTAGAACACCAGGGAGGTATTTTCCTTCATACCTTTATTCTGGCTCTCTCTAACCAAAGCCAGCCAGGGCACTTCTTTCCTCAAGCAGGAAGTCACTGTCTCCTCCAACAGCACCCAGCCTTTCCCCTCTCCCGTGGATGCACTGCCTGGAGACAATCTGGAGCAGCCACCAGACTTTAAGGAAATCTGGCTCCTAAGCAGAAACTGCATTCTTATGGGTCAGAGCCCTTTGGCACCCTATTTTGAAGTTACAGAAGCAAACAGATAAAAATTCTCTCTCTAAAGTTATTCACTACAGCACAGACAGAAAGTCCCCAGTTCTGATTCATTTGTTCTACAGAGTAAAAAACTTTTCTACCTGAATATACCCCCATGTGATATTTGGATATAATGGCTTGGCATTATAAAGGGAATAAGTCCCTTAAAGAGAACAAGTCTCACTGAGTGATGGTTTCTAATAAATGTAATTTGATTTTTCCTCAAGCATATTTCTTGGAAAATACTTCCCTTGCTTTGTTTCTAAGAAGAGCAACTTGCTAATGTTTGTCTGATCATAAAATTGATTTGACTTTCTGCAAATAATCTTTCCAGCAGGTTGCTGAAATTTTTGAAGTGCATTTAGGTTGTTCATAGAGCACAGCTTTCTCCTGTTTATTCTGGACAGCCTCTTCATATAAGTGATGGAAACACTTCCAAAGCTTTTGTAAAAATAACTTCAAGGAACTGATTAAAAAATAAAGATTTGAAATTTCAATGGAATATGTAATAACACATTTCAGTGGACACAGGGAGGAATACCTATCTTTGAACCAGCTCTGTTTCTATTGCTGTAGGTCTTGCACACTATGGCCCCTCCTCCCCAGCATGGATCACTGCTGTTGAGCTCATTACCTTCAGGTTTTTAATTAGCAGGAGTTGCAAGTGGCAGGATTTCATCTGTTGGAGAAACATCACCAAGTAATTCAAGGATGAGCTGGGTGAGTTAACTTGGCTCACACGCTGTTGGTTTGGCAGGCATGTATGGGAAGATGAGGAAGCCGTCAATCCTGATATGGGAAGAAGGGGCACCAGACACACACGGGTTACCTGAGAGAAAAACCTCTTGTGAGGGGAAGAAAGCTTTCAAGGCTCCACGTAGGAACTGCTTATTGAAGTCAGGTACAACTGAGCATATTGCATTTCTCTGACAATATCTCGATGAGGGGAAAAATGTCTTTATAATGTTGCAGCCAATACAGGGTTTTTTTCTTAACATTCTTTCCATAATTTCAAAAGCAAAGCCCTTGTTTGTGGCCACTCCTCACCAGGGCTGGTCATGGACAGCTTAAGATGTGGATTTCAATGTTTTTAGTTAATATTCTGGAAAACTCTTGCTCTCTCACACTGGACTTTTAAACAAGACTACCTGGGTAAGACAGAGCCAACATGCACAAAATCAGCTCTGCAAAGCTCCCATTGTCCCAGGGACCACCTGAGTTCTCTCTTCCTGACATGGAAAATAAAATCCCATGGCTCCCATCAGCAAAATGCAATTCAATAACTGGCAGCACTGGGCCTTTATCAGATGGCAGAAATTCTCCTCCTGGTTTGCTCTTCCCATGGAAAATACTGCTGCTACAGCATTCACTTGGAAGAGGTGTGTTGTCAGAGCCAGTTGTCTGGAGGAAGGAAGACTTCCTGATTAGAAATAACCCTCTAATTAAAGCATGGCTTTATTTATTTACATGTCACATTGATTTGTAGTTACTTATTCAATTATAAATTACAAACAATAATATTTAGTTTTAGCTGTGTGTGAAGTCTCCTCTGCGAGACTGTCACCATTTGAAGGTGTTCTCTGGGCTTGTAAGAGCCTCCACAAGAGAGGCAGGTTCTGGCCCTGGGGAAAAGATTACTCTGGCTGTGGTGTCCCAATGCACTTAGCAAAAGAGAAATGACCAAAACCAATTTCAGAGCAGGCAGCTAAGCACTCATTCATGAAACAGCAGGAAAAAGTAGGCATCTCCTCCTCGCCCTCTCTTACCTGTGGAATATATCCCAGAAAGATGAGGTAAAACAATCAAGAAATTTCTCACCCAACTGCCTGATTCTCCCACTCACTCCTCACCACAAGCCCTGCTCTGGATGCTAGAGAGCCAGCACTGGGAGGTGCAGCACTGATGGTCACCCTGCTAAACCTCCTGCTGCTGGCTTCCATGACTCAGGTCACATTTGAGGGGCACATTTGCACAATGTGGAGGGAGCTCAGCCTGTGATCAGCCCCTTCCCCACAGCCCTGGTGCAAAGGGCAGTGGTAGGAGTGGGACAGGGAGCAGAACTGCCAGGTTGTTCACTCTGGGAATCCAAAGCCCATAAAGGCTGTGCTGATGATGTGGGGGTTTTTTTGTTGTTTGGTTGGGTTTTTTTGACACATTAATGTTTTCTTTTGCTATTGAGCGAGTGGTTGAAGCAGTGTCCCTTTTCTATTTGCAGCTCTCTGTATCACAGTCCTCTTTCACCCACTGACCTGTGTCCTAACTCTCCTGAGGAGAAGCCCACAGCTGCTTGTGCCTCTGCTGAAGTCCAAGAACTGACAGGTGAGGCAGCACCCTCCCAGCTCAGTTACCTGCCCGAGGTAACCAGCACCTCCTGCACCAGCAGCTCTTACCTCTGCTGGAACAGGGAAAGGGGACCCCGGTGGTGGGGAGAGGGCTGGGAGAGCAGCCTGGGAGCAGCCTCCTGCAGCACTGACACCTCAAGGACACTGCTTCTCTTCATCCATGTGGCCCTGAGGAGTCCAGCCCAGGGCACAGCAGTAGATTCAAATCATAAGCAAACAAAGATCAGCCAGCTCAGTCTCCAACACTGAGGCAGAGCATTAACTACTAACCAGCATCTCACTGGATTTTAAGATGCACCATAGCTGCTCTTAAAGGACAACCCCCAAAATATCCTGTCTCTTGTTAATTGCTGGATCATCTCTCCCCAGTTCCTGTATTCTCACTGCTGCAGGCTCTGAAAGCTCTTGAATTCCATTTACTCCAGCACATGGCTACAAGAGCAACTGAAATGGTGTTCCCCAACATCCCTGCTTGGGAGGAAGCACCCAGAGCACCCTTTGATTCTCTGGTCCAGGCTTTAGGACAGGAGAGAAAACAGAAAAAAAAAAAAAGAGAGAAGAAAAAGCCAGACAGCTCATGAGACAACCTGCCAGTGTCCCCATGGGGTGATCTAATCTTTTCTTGCTAAGGGGGAGAGGGTCTCCGGCTTTCCATTTAACACTACTGCAGGTGTCAGGTTCTCAGTAGCGTCTTTCACCCTTCTGAGTGTTGGATCAGGGCCACAAAGCAGGCTCTGGATGCTGCATGGAACTCAGAGGTGGATACAGCCTGTTAGCCCCTGCCCTGTGTCCCCAGTGGCCACTGCAGCAGCTGGGATGAGGCAGCACACGCAGCCAAACAGCAGCAGGAATGAACTCAGTGAAATGAGTGAACAGCACTGAAGAGCTACAACTCTGCCGCTGTCTTTCAGCCAGCAAGGAAACCCACACAGCACTACACGTTAACACTGTCGTGCCACAATGAAAAAAAGGAGCATAGCTGGGATCAGAGGTGACAAACTCCTGGCAGCAGGGTAGTATGAGCAGTGACTTCAATTGCAAGACAACTTGAAACTGTGGATGAAGACAGAAAACACCTTCAGAACCATGACACAGGTCTGCCACTCCTCTGCAAGTCTAATCTGTAAGGAAGAGAACACCGAGACACTGAAACTTTGGGTTGTACATTACGATGCTGTAACTGTGCACACTGGGATATGCACAGAGGAAAAACATCTGAGGTGAAAGGAAATAAAGGAGGAATTCTGCTGGGAAGCAAAAGGCTAGGGCTTGGTTTTCATTATCGAAAGCCACAACTCAGAACTGCCTGACTGATGATAAGAGATGTCACCCACCCAGGGAGCTGGATCCAGGGAGGAAAAGGAAAGCTTTCAAAACAGCTTCTGAAAGACATTAAACCAGCTTAATATCAAATCAGACTGAAAACAAACATTTTAATCCCGTAACATCAAAGCACTGAGAGAGAACATGCTAAAGCAGAAAATTCCTGAATTAAAAGCTTGAGGTTTTAGTCTTTACACATTTGGCAAATAACCAGTTACATGAATAATGCCAAACCCATATATTCTGCAGAACGTCCCAGGAAATGTTTCCTTGAGTCAGAACCCTGCTTTGAGCCAGTGTTATCAACTCCCCCAGTGCAAAATTCCATTCTGTGCACATAACCCTGTACAATTTCAGCTGATAACCATTCTTTTCTCCTCCAAAATATGGCAGGGGACATGTGTGGGCTGCTGCTTCTTCCCCAAAGTGACCTTCAAGCAAAGGATGCTGCTGCTTGTATACACTGCAGTATTTATGGTCTGAAAGGAGACACATTATGGGAGCAAAGCTCCTGAAGACCTCAGTGGAAGTTTTGCTGGCTTGAGGACTTGGGAATGGCCTACATTTGTTTATAAAGCTTTCCAGCCCATTGGGATACAGGGAAGTACTGTGTGCAAGCATAAAATTATGACTGTGAGGCAATACCACCATGAGATAAATTATAACATAACTGCACTTAAAAGAATGTTTAACACAAATTAGTTATATCAAACTAACACTGAAGTCATAGACTACTGAAGCTGATTAAGTGATCTGAATGCCCAGATGCTTTTAATTTGAGTGGGAATGAGGGATTTGAATTTCTTAAATAGTGTTGAATGTTTCATCACTAACGTATAACAAAAAAATTATAGCAACTGGCTTTTCAAGCCTACAAACCCAGCCAAAAGATTCTGGCAACATCTTTTTAGACACATTTCCCCAAACATACAGCCATTAAAATTAGAGATTCAGAAATTCCTGAAAGTATTCCAAGTCTTGATGAAAGTTTTCAGAAAAAACCCCAATAATTCCAACATGTTTTTCAATGATCACTTTGATCCATTTAAGAGAAATATAATTGGGCTATAAAAGTCTGCTTAAAGAAAAATAGTTTTAGCACGAAATCCTGTGTCCTGCAACTCAGAACAGAAACAACTGATCACCCAAGACCTGTTCTTTCACCTCGGTCTCTACTGCAACGTTTCCATTTTTTAAACCTTTTTAAGAAAGCATTGAATTGGACTTCAAATGGAACAGATTTTCCTAGGCAACACCGTAAAATTATTTCCCAACAGAACCAAAATGTTAGTGGTGATGGAGAAGAGGAGGGAAGCTGGTTACATGAGCACATCCTTTTACCATTTTAAATTATGCTAATAACTAATCTACAAGCCAATATTATTCCTTTATAGATGTCTGCATGCCTGTCAAAAGATACTAAGAGAGCATCCCCTTGGGTTAAATACTCGCCAGCATTGTCACTCCCTTAGTAGCAGTCTCTCTCTATTTTGGGGGGCACTTTTCTCCTGGCTTTCCTCTCCTGAGCAGGGGTCAGCCACAGAAACAGCTCCCCTGAAGCCAGAGCAGGTACTACCCACCTCCACAGTGGATATTAGGAGGTGTTTCAGACAGCCTGAGGCAAGAAATTTCCCTTCATGTGCTCACTGTATTTGGGGAAAACCATTCAGGGGAGGACAAAGAGGGAGGAGAAGGCAGGGAAGCAAAATAATGATTAGTGTAATGGGATTTGCTATTCTTGTTAATAGCTTAATCAATATAAACATACACAGAACCCTCTTACGTGCTTGCCATGCTCAAGTGTCTCTATATTTAGCTCAACACTCTTAAGCCATGGTTAGTATCACCCGAATCCCCACTAACCCCTTCTGCAACAACAAAAAAAGGCAGAACTGGCATTTCCTGTGTCTAAAACTCAGCAATGCACAAATGACCATGCCATGGTGTGTCCTGGCTGTGCTGGACACTCCAGACACACAATATAGAGGTGACAGGTCTCAGGAGAGGTGCTGAGTTTTGCCCTGGAGCAATTGCATTTGCAATTTCATACCATGGCACTTATGGGATGTTACTGGTATCATACCACAGCACGCAGCATGTGTTCTAAGGAGCCACAGGCCTTCCTTACAATCCCTTACCTTGATTTTAGGCAGAGAGAGAGAAAGTTTGCCTTAACTTTTGCTTTCATCTCTCTAAATAGTGCCAAAAGCACATATAAACATCTTATTGGTGTATCAGTATAAAGCTCATTTAAAAGGCTTAAAACTGACTTTGAAATAAGCTGAGACAATCTCCAAATTGACAAGTGCAAGGCAGGGGAGGAAATAATCTCTACTAAAGGCAGATTTCTCTGTGGAACAGCTTTCCCTACTGCCAAGCTTGAAGGGAGGGGGCACTTCCCCCATCCAAAAGCCTGTCCCCACAACCTCATGAGAGGGAAGTTGTGCCATTTATAGCTGCTCGTCTTTGAGCAGACACATCACTGAAACAGTGACTGCCACAGGCAGCATTTGTCCGAGGAGCCTGGATTCCATGTCCCAGAGCACAGGAACTCCGAAACGTGAAGTCACAAGATTAGTTTGCTATAATGTGTCTAATTTATCTTGGCATTCCCCAGGGATAAAAAATAGCAAAAAATAACTATGGGCAATGCTGTTGTATCAGCTCTGAGAAGCATGAAAAACCACAACAGCAAGAAACAATGTCTTATGGGTAGGTGAGTTATTTTGGCCTTTCAAATATTTATTTTTAATAAGAAACAACTCACAAGTTTCCATTGTGCCACTTGGATGCACTTGGCACTGCGCTGTGTCACAGGTCAGCTCATGCCCAAGGCAAAGCCTGAAATACCATTCCCCACAGGAACGCCAAGATTGTCACCACACAAACACATTGGAACAGATGCAAATACTGATAACTCAGCGATACAGGAAAAGTTCCATTCTTCCAAGGACAAGTTGCAAAACAATCACATCTTGCCAAAGGGCCAGCGGAACAAATCTCAAACACGGATCAAATACTCACTGCTAAGGCTGAATCCTTGTTTCAGAAGAGGTCTCCCACTCCTCTGCCTCTTTTCCAAAGGATGTGAGAACCTGTGTCCCTGTATAGACAGGGCAGTGAAACTGATAGGAGCATTAGAGAGTGTGACATGAGGAAAAAAGAAAGCCAAGGGGTCTGGAGTCCTAATCAGTGTTCCAGGAGCCATTTATATGCCAGACAGGTTTTGGATAATGCTGCTGACCAATCATCTCACAACATTTGAACTTGAACATTTCTGTCAAAGAAACCTTAACATTTTCAAGAGTTTAGATTTAGGAAACTGAGATCAAGCCCATTACACATTGGTTGTCCCACCAATTAGTCAGTTCTCCTAATGAGAAGAATTGAGTGAAACTGCTTTCTTGGGAGTTTGTCCATAAAGCAAGTTCAGAAGCTGAGCAAAAAACTCAGTTACCTTGGTTATTCCATATTTGTAGTATCCTCTGTTGGAATGCAAGAATGCAGTTTCTTAGATGAAACACCAGCAAATGCTCTATGTTAGCCAAAATACGGAAGGAAGCAAGAAGTAGCAGACTTACTAAAATGTCCTGCTAGATTTAACATCTGCTTTCTTGAAAGTAAACATGTGACTAGATGAGAGAACTCCCAGTTCCTGCAGGTAACAGGAATGGGGCTTTCAAAGAGAACACAATCCCCACTGATGATTACAGCATCACATAGACCACAGAGATGATGAGAGGGCAGGAGCACCCATCCTATGGAGACAGGCTGTGAGAGCTGGATTTGTTCAGTCAGGAGAAGAAAAGGCTTAGAGCTCCTTCCAGTACCTAGAGGAGCTACAAGAGAGATGGAGAGGGACTTTAAACAGGGGCATGGAATGGCAGGACAAGGGGGAATGGCTTCAGATCTCAGAGGGCAGGGTTAGATCAGATATTAGCAAGAAATTCTTTACTGTGAGGGTGGTAAGGCCCTGGCACAGGTTGCCCAGAGAAGCTGTGGCTGCTCCATCCCTAGAAGTGTTTAAGGCCAGGCTGGATGGGGCTCTGAGCACCCTGGGATAGTGGAAGGTGTCCCTGCCCATGGCAGGGGGTGGAACTGGATGAGCTTTAAGCTCCCTCCTAACCCAGACCATTCTCTGATTTTGTGTGAGGTGAAACATGTACCAATTCTCTATTTGCACATTTAATGGAGCTGTTTTGTGCAGACAGCTATAAGGAAGAAACCATCTTTTGAGTAAAAAAACCCAGAAAGCGAGGGGACCTTGAGGATCCAGAAATTAACTACAAGTGGAAAAAAAAAAAAAAAAGAACGCTATCAGACTCTATAAATACATGTAGATGAAGGGAAAAAGAGCCCAGTGCTAACAATATTAATGGCATTTGGTGGACCATTAAATGCTCAAAATATCTGTATAGTCCCTTGTCTTTTGTCATCTTCTGTTGCTTGGAGAGCGGTCAGAAACATGTTCTATGTTACTGCTGTCCATCAGCCTCTACAACCATCATTGAGGGGCTGAGGCAAAGTGGAACAAAATTGACAACTTATACTTAACACACTAATTATCAAGTGAGTTTCAAGTCAGATACTGTGATTTACTAGTTGCTGCATGCATCTAGTTCTACCTTGTCCTTCTGTCCTACCTTGTTCTTCTCTGTGCTTACACATGTAATACTTGTTACATGAGTAAGTTACACTTACACATTTAGTACTTCCACAACAGAAAACCTCTGGATAACTAGAGCCGTGCTGCTGAGAAGACAAGATTCCCTTTCCATCAAGATAAGATTACTGGCTCTGATTTAGTTAAATCAAGCTGGATTCATGCTGGTAGATGAGTGTAAATTAGCCCCAGTAGAACCAGAGGTCTGGAATGGATTTCCAGAGATTATTTAGTCCACTGGCCTGGGTAGGGGAGGACATGCATAGGCCATTCCTGACAAAGTCTAGCTGATTTTGAAAGAGTCACAAACCTCTCCCAGGGAACCTGCTCCAGTCCTTCACACTCCCTTAGTATCAGATTAATTACTGAAAATAGAGTGTCCTGATTTTCCCTTGAAACAATTTAGCCCAAAGCTTCTTGTCTTAACTACCAGGGTCAGGAAGACCAAATTATTGCGTTTTTCCTTCGCAGCAGCTGACAGTGTTTTGGGGAGAAATATAGAGTACCCCTCAGCCTCCCTCTCCTGAGGATGAAACCCCCTCTATCTTCCCTAGCAAATCGAGCCTTTTGGACCTTGGATCAATCTTCCTGCTTTCCTTTTCATGCTCAACCCAGTCCAGCTCAGCTTTGAAGTACACTAGGCAAAAGCAAACGCTCCTGCCTGCTGGATTATTGCACTTGCCACAGGGGGAACAGTCCTGCTCTTACACGTAATGTGCCTTTTCTGTAACAACATGGTATTGTTTATTCATGATCAGCTCGTGAGCCATCAAAATCTTTCATCCTTATTGGTAAGTCAACTACACATGTAGCTGTTGGTCTCCAATCTGTCATAACTATAGAATAACCTATAGCAAGAGTTTATTGCAATACATAAATTTGTATCAGCAGAGGGACAACAGTGCACTGTCCCAATTGAATGGCAAGATGCTTTTGGTGGGGTTTTTGCCACCTTTCCACTTGCAAACGTCGTACTGAATTTTAACCCTGCCTGGTGTGCTCATAGCCTTTCTGAAGTGTTGCCAGCTGCAAGTTTAAACTGCATGCTCTCTTTTGCATCAGCCGTTCCACAGGTGTAAACAAAACGCAGACACAAAACAGCACCCTCAGAATCCCCCTCAAAAATATCCTTCTGTCAATTTTCCAACCAGTTTTGCATCCAGGTATTTTCATCCACGTCATCACTATAAGAGCACACCTGAAGCAGCTTCAGAATTCAATCTTTGAGTCTTGTGTCTCAAAAAAAAATTTATGCTGCCTCAAATGTTACTCACCCCCTCAATTTCTTCTAGGTGCTCTCCCACAGTTTGGTTATTTGTTGCAGTGTTTTTCCAGGAACCAAAGCTAAGCTGACAGGTCTATAATTCTAGACCTGCTTGTTAGCACTACTTTTGGACCAACAGCTCAGACCAGCACTGCTGGGCTTTGCTCCAACAGACCACTTTAGCACATGTTTAATTAAGAGGGAGAGACATCTCTGGCTGTAGAGGGGTTGAGTCACACTCTTATTGCTACACATGTGCTTGGATGTTTTTCTAATTCCTAAGAATAGATACACTTAAAAAATCCAAACAAACAAAATCCAGCACACCAAACCCAAGCAAAACAAGAGATGTATTTTCAAACAATGCTTATGACTTTAAGAATGGAAATACCAACAAATACTAAACATTGATTCAGACTTTTCACTCATCCTAGGAGATCATTCTCCAATACCCGATGATCCTCTCCACTATGGTGACTTTTACTACTGTGCTGCCTCATTCTCTTGCTTTGTTAGATCTTTCTCAGATCTCCCATAATACTTATTACATTATGCCTCCAGCACATTCTTCAGCCTTATTAGTCCTTCCTTTTAGGGAGATAATGAATTGATTAGATGTCACTTAGTCTGTCATGAACTGCTACTGACACCTCTTGCAGAAGCTTTCTGTGCATTCCAAGGGTACTTTTACACTTCTGAAAGACAGAGTCCTGACAGCCCTGCAGAGCAAGACTAATCTCACTCCCAGGTCAGCTCAGACCAACAGAGTTATTACAGCTCCTGACTGTAGGATTGCCTGTAGCAATATCCCAGAATGAGGCAGCACATTGAAAATGGTCAAAGGACCAGCACACACTGGTGGAGCTCACCCTGAGCCCTCTGCTGCTCTCCACTGTCCCCTCGAAGTTCAGGAAACCTATCCTAACCCCCACCTCAGGCAGACTGCTTAAATACAGCCCTGGACCTGATGCTGCTGCTGCTGCTTCTTAGCAAAATTACCACGTGAAATACAGCTGTGGAGTGGGCTGGACTCCCTCCACTGGTACTCCCTCAGCTCTGCGGGTCCGATGAATAATTGTCATTGGAACAGAGTCACCTGGATCACCAGGGGCTGAGCCCAGCCCCTAACTCCCAGCAGATTTGCTCTGTTGCTGCTTGTTCCTCGCTTCCAAGCCCAGGATGGATGTGGTCAGTCAGGTTTTCTTCCACACCTCTTCTATCTAATTTCTTCATTCTCTCCATATGAATCATGTCCTCAGATCAGCAAAGAGACCTCAAAGCACACTGCTTATTCCAGACTAAATTTATCTTATGCATACAGAATTGGGGAGGAATTCCAGCTACCAGAGCTCTCTTGCAAGCTAATTATTCTTCAAAGAAGTTTTAGGCAGTCCCAGGGAGCATCTAACTATTGATTTTTTACTCTGTATAATTTCCCTGCAAAATGTAATCTTTCTCCTCCTGTCTCACACTGTCACTTGTCTCTCAGAACAACCTGGGAACAATAAAAGAGTGGAATAGAGGGCACCAAGAAGGGCACCATCAAAAAAATATATCTCTGTTCAAGCAGAGTCTATAAAAGCAAACCCAAGAAATGTCTGTAGACCTTGTTTAATATTCATCAGCCAATGCAGTGTAAAACTGAAACCCAAATGTAACTGTTATTAAAATTGAGGTTAGAAGGAAATCAAATCGAGACAGCATTCTCAGGACACTGCCATTTCAGAGTTTCTCATTTCTGGATTTCTAGCATAAATGTACTACAGCGAGAAATGTTATTGAATATATTGATTGCTTACAAATGGCTACATATTTATATAAATTCACTTCTTGAAAAAAAAAAGAGAAAAGGATTTGGCAATCAGAGACTCCAAGGAACTGGCCTAGCATAAATCTATTCCTAACACATGATTTTATGGAACAACAAAGTAAAAATGGAATTGAGACCAGCACATCTTAAAAACCCTGTTGTGCAATGCTGAGCTGGGGTTTTTCCTCCATCTCCCTGCCCTTCACACACGATTAACTTCATGACAAAGCCTTTTGACTTCAGAAAGTTAGCACCTTTAAATATACCTGTAATCAGAATATTCAAGCAGATACTGACTTCCATGCTGCTGCTTAATTCCTGTGTGTTTGCTATAAGCTCCAGCCCACTTAAGGACACCCTTGAATCATCCTTTGGCACTGCCCAGTGAACTGCCTGGTGAGGGACAGGCAGGCTCTGGAGGGGCCAGAACCACCTTTACCATAATCAGACAACACAGGCAGAAGAAAAGGGCTTGTTAGGAGCGAACAGGGAGAACAGGGTCGAGCAGCACTGCTTTGCCCAGTCAGTGCTGCCAAAACGCTGTGATGGAACTTTAAGCCACTCCCTGAGTGTTTCAATTAGGACAGGGCTGTACAAGGCCAGCCCCACGAGCTGCCTTTGGGTCTCTGTTGACTTCTGTCACCTATCTGCTCTTCCCTTGTAGTATGGCCATGACAGGGTAAAGAACTGATTTTGATTTCTTCTATGCCTAGGATTAAAGCCTTGCAGGACCTGGGACAAATGTTGGCTCTGAGGCTGTGCTGCCCAAACTTGAGCCTGGTTTAATCAGGTTTTGCCACCCCCTTTCCTCTAGATGTCAAATCACAGTTCAGGAGGGGAAATGAAATGCTTTGGAAAGTAGAACACACACTTACCATTTATGGGAAGTTGTTTTTACTCATTTTTTTCAGAGATTTCTAAGTCTTTCCTGTTTCCCTTAGGAAAATAATTCTTATCAGACAGTATTTAATGACAGAAAGGAAAAAGCTATTATGAATGTAAAGAAAAAAAAATAGCTGAGCAAATCCAGGTAAACTGTGTCCTGCTGCTGCCAGGCTGAGAAGTTGGTGCTCAGAACAGAGCTCCTTTCGCATGCCAACACTTAGCTATGCATCCTGGCATTCATTATTTAGCAGCCTCCATGTGACACAGGGCTTTCAGAAACAGGATATTCTTCAGCAACCCAGATAACAACTCAGCCTCCAAACGTTCCCAGTGCTGTGGGGATGGCTTCGATTCTCACTGGTCTGAAATGCAACAGTGGCCATCCCCGTGCACTGCCAGAGCAACACCAGAGGGCTCTGCTCGAAAGGAAGCTGGTTTGAGGTGGGGACACCATCATAGAACTGGGCTGCTCTGTGGCACATTGTCTGAATTTGAGTCAAATTCCTGTTCCCTGATTGTTTGGCACCCTTGGAAATCTGCCAATATTAAAAAGGAAACACAACACCACCAGAGGAAGGGAATGGCCAAAACCCACATGCCAAGTTTATCATTAAAACCTTAAACCCAAAATTCCAAATCCAAAGGCTTAAAGTTATGCTTTGAGCCCCCTGTGAGGAGCATTAAAAATGACCCAGTTTAGAGTGACTCTGAGCAGCTGGAGCCCTGTCAGGAGGCCTTGAATATTCCCTGTGCTGCTCCAAAGCATCTCCCGTACATTTGGGGGTCCATTCAAAAAGTGGGCATTTGCATGATGGCAAGAAGTACCCTGGCAAAATCCCTTTAGGAGTTAAAATACATCTATTTTCACTTTCCCAGCATTAACAAGAACACTGTCTTCTACACCTTCGGGCATCTGCATGCCAAGAAATGAGGGCAAGATGCACAGATGCTGCAAGCCAAAGGAGAAGACAAGCTGGGAAGGAGCCAAGCTTCACCCAGGAGCAGAGTGACATTTCAGGACATTATGCTTGGGAAAGTGCCAGTCCAAATGATCTGTGCACTGCCTGGGCTGGAAAAGTGAGCCCCCATATTTCTGTAACGGTGCAGTTGCAATTTCTTATCAGTGATGCAGCTGTCAGGGGAGGCAAAAATTCCAAGCCAGGAAAACGGCTCAGTTCAGAGGTACAGGAAAGCACCAGCTTCCAAAAAATGGATCCTGTATGTTCTCATCAAAGGAGGACTATATGAGGAGGCAGGCAAAAGGGCTCACAAACTGCTCTAAACAATAACCTTTCCATCCTGTTATCCTCAAAGAGCTGGCTCTGCCAGCCATGTACTCCCCCTCTGAACCCAGAAATTTGCTGTCTGTGCTGTAACAGTGAAGGGCCAAGGAGGTAACCCCATGCAGTTGTTCAGAGATGTCAGGCTGCTTCTGGCAGCTGGAGATGGAACTGTGTCAGAGAAGCCAAGCTGCCTTCTCTGTGGGCTTTCCAGGAGGAAACCAGGCCTATTGATTAATTCCTTTTGCATAATGAAAGTGAGGTTTGGGACCAGATGCAGGTGGGTGAGGAGTAGCTGCTGTCTCTTGAGTCATTCTCTGCAGGTCTCAAATTGCATCAGCGAGCTTAGCAGCAAATTTCAGTGTCTCTGTTTCTTCTATTAAAAGCCTCTCTGCTGTCTATGATATGGCTCCTTTTGCACCGCTCCAACTCTACAATAGAGTTGACTTTTGACTTGTATTTTAAAAATTTTTATTTGACTTCTATTTCTAAAAACGCAAACCTTCACATATTTGCATGCTTTGGGCTTTCACTTGTTTTTGTGGGTTTTTTTTTGTTTGTTTGTTTGCTTGTTTGTTTGTTTTGTTTTGGGTTTTTTTGGTTTTGTTTTTTTTTTTGAGAGGGCAACAGGATCTGCAGGTATTAATCTTGTCCTGCACACAGGACAACTCAGACTTGCAAATAAGGAAACCAAGCTTCTCTGTCACATTCACTCTGATTTGATCTGTTCTCGCAGACCACTTCTCCTGCACTTAATTACCCATCCTTGTGCCCTCACTGCCAGCTGATACACTGCTAAGGAGAGGCAAATGATACTCAGTACAAAACTGCATAGTAATATTTCCAATAGAAATTGGTGTCTTGGCTCCTCCAGCCTGGACCAACTGGCAAATGATGTGCCACAATCTGGGCTGTCCTTGTACACTTGAACACAAGGGTAGCAGGAATGTAAACCACCCAGTCTCTGATTTATACCCTTAGCTGGAGAGAGATGACAGTGACATTGTCCACACCTTCCCCTGTTCCAGCATTTTGCAGGATGACAGACCTGGGTGCTTTTCAAGCAGGCTCCTGGCTGTGCTGGTCATCACCTCAAAGCACGATCTGCCCTTCACGTGAATGTCACTTTACTCTAGAAATATGCAGGATGTTCAGCAGCTGTATCACCAAGGGCTCTGTCCAGGATGAACAAATACAAGCCTTTCTGAGGCCTGTAAGCTGATGACACCACGGAGCAGGGAAGAGAGAGGCTGCTTGATGCTAAGTCAGAGAGAGAGCAGCACCCTCCTGTGCTCGTGTGTATTTATTGCACTGCAAACTCAGAGCTCTCTCGCTGCTTATCAGCCCGAAGTAATTTTTGGCCATCTGCCTCCTAGGTCTCTTTCACTGCATCCCCCTCCAGACTGTGTTTTCAGGGATGTAACTTTCCCGCTGTTCCTCTCAACCATCCCAGCCTGCCTGGTTTCTCCGTGGTATTTCCTGCTTGTCAGGGTGTCTCACCTGCTTCCTGCCCATCGGATCCAGCGGTGCAGGTAAGGGCTGGCACGTCCACCCGGCATTATCCGAACCCTTAAACCCGGTGCAGAGGGTGCTGCCCGGGGCTGCAGGGCAGAGGCCACTTGGCCTGCAGGGGGAAGGAGGAAGGTGTTCAGGACAATCCTCTTTTCCTGCAGGTTTCTCCCGCACAGGCTGCCACCTCGTGGGCATCGTCTGGCGCAGGCGTTTTTCTGGAAATAACAACTCCCAAGTGCAAGTAACTCCTTACTGTCAATATTCTGCTCTGATGATCCAAGGAAACCGCAACCCTTCGGGCCCCTCGCTTGGGAAAATTGTACAAGTGTAGAGATGATAGAGTTGTTCAGCTTCTAACATGGTTGGTGGGATAGATTTTCCATAAAAATAAGAGTTCTAACAGGCAAATCTATAGGTGCCACGATGGAATGTTAGTCAGAAACAGCAAGACTGGCACGCTTCTTACTCCAAAGCTACACCCCTGCTGCCTGTGTCACTGTAGGAGCTCCTTGTATGAGTCAGATTTCACATTTCTATCCTTTGCATGGTGAGAATCTGCAGTCAAATCAATGTAAATATATTCTCTGCTTTTTCAGGCACTTACTTTACAGCATTAATCAAAACAACTGAAAGTTAAATCTGGGCAGATTTGGAGTGAGATATTTAGGGCCTGAGTAAACTTATTTTAAAAATTGCTAATTCTTATGCTGGATCAGTTTATCATAATTGAAGTGATTTTGTATCTACTCTGACACCACTGGAGTTTCCCAACAATCTGACAGTGTAAGGGCTTTTCATCATCTGGGAAGAGCCACTGTGCTCAAACATGCTGTTTCTCAAAACAAAATTAACTTTTAACCAGAGACAAGTCCTAATTTCATAATGTTGTGCCCTTTTTTCCGTAATCCTCAGGTTCAAAACAGTCTACCTGATGAATTTGTATCTGCACTGTGTGTCTAAGGTGAAAATATGTGCTAGAGGAAACCGTTTTAATTTCAGCACTTTCCAAATCTGGTCACCAGGAAGAAAAGGAGATCTCCCCTCATCCTTATCCTCCACCTCCAACTGAAGCTCTCAGTTTGCTATGCTGAGGTAGTCTTTCCATGACAGAAATGGGTACTAATCTGTGTGGAGAAGCAGTCCAAGCATTTTTAGTCCCTTTGGATCATTTTGCAGTAGCATTTGGAAGTCAGAATCATCCCACATTTGTCTTTCAGGTCAGAAATGAGATACAACAGTGCTTAATTATTTGTTTGTTTCTGGAATGTGTTAATTGGAAGGTACAGGTTATCTTTTCACTTTCCACACTGCCCACGCACGAGGATGCTCCAGCTGAACCGTCTGTCCCTGAGCCAGTGGTGTTCCAGCTGAAAAAGGATCAGTCACTTCAGGTTAGAGACATGGCAAATTTTCCTGCTTCTGAGAGAATTTCCTTTCCATCTCTCTCTCTTTGTTTGCTACTACTCCAGTACTGCCAAAAAGGACTTAATCCTAGGGACTTACTAAAATAACTTCTGACAAATGGAAGACTTAATCTCTGGAATAGTCTGGACACCGTATGCAGTGACAAGTATTTGAAAATGTTTCATGGGTAGACATATTCCTGCCTTGCCTTTTAAATAGAAGCTGTCTCCCTTTTTTCAACACACTGAGCAATACTCGCGGCATCCTAAATCTGTTTTGTCAACTGAGCCCAGGGCTTTTAAAAATATGCAGCAAGATTTTAATACAGCTCATCACATTATACAGAACCAGACATCCTGCTTCGTCTTCAAAGGCTCGATATTCCCCATGCACAGCCCACATGCAACTGCTCCTGTCTAATTCCATGGAATGCCAGCCTCCCATTGGCTCCTTTCCTGTGACACCACGGCAGAGCCTTCTCCGGCTGAATCCCAAAGTAGGACGCACAGCTTGCCAGCTCTAAAAACTGCAGGCCTTTCTGTTCAGACTGTCTTCGGCTGTTTAACTGCACCAAAACCCCACGATTTTGATTTTCTTCCTTGAAAGCTCCCTTGCCCAGTCCTGAAGTGCTTGCCTGTGGATCCAAATTCAATGTCAGCTTTTCGGATAGTTGCAGCAAGCAGTGTCAATTGTGTGTTAGCATTAGAAGCAGGAACTTATTTTGCTGAACTTCCAGATGGGCTGGTCAAAATGAATTTTATGGGTTTTTTTCTGTTGGATAAGCATAATTTTCACCAGCATCACAAAGTCCCAGCAGCAGCTATGCTATTTACTGTGCAATAGCAAGAGGAATGCTACATGGTCGGGGGGCTGAGCTGACAGGACACAATGGATGGCAAAGAGAAGTGGCATTTGTGGTGAATTGTGTAATACAGCCAGCCCCTACAGGTGAGAAACCCTGAAAATCATGAAAGCTCCAAAAGCATTAGAATGTTAAAAGAGGGGTCTGTATTTATTGTTTGCTGGGTTATTTGGAGCTTTTAGGAGAAACTCTGTCACATTCTCAGTGTTTTTCTGAAGCTTTGACAAAGAGGCACTCTGCACCAAAAGTGATTCATGTGAAGCCAAGGATGGCTCTGCAGTTACCTCAAAAGACATCAGTTTCATCTTTGCTTCAGAACACGAAAATAATAATGACTTCCACATGATGCTGGAGAGCTGAGGCTGTAAGAAAGACATCAGAGATCATTACTGCTCCTACTCACTACTGAGAGTGGGCACCACTGAGCATGGCAGATGGCAAATTTTGAGACAGCTCCAGTGTGCAATAAGACTGCCAGGAGGGGCAGAGTGCTGAAGGAACAAGAACAAGAGAATGGGTAAAACAAGCAGAGGTGAGTAGATTTGAGAATAGGGAAAAATGTAAAAAGACAATTAAGAGCAGAGAAAAACTACACTGCCCCCTTCTTTCCCTTACTACTTGATTTCTACTGGAGCTATGCTGGACAAAGATCTGTGCATATTATTTAAATGCCCCACAGCAAGCTCTGCTACTCATAACCACTGATGCTCTGCTCAGGAGCTAGGTAAAAAGGAGATCTGTCTTCCCGGAAATCAAACTGGAAGTCTTGGGGTGCACTAGAGGAACACAGCCCTCCTTTATCTGGTCCTTTACAGCCATTGCCTGAAAAGAAACTTGACAGTGCTTTAGAAAAGCAGGTTGTGTTTTGAGGGTAGGGACAACATGGCAACACAATAACACAATAAAAATGGATATTATGATGCCTTCCCAGAGCAACTTGTTATTTCACACTGTAAAATTTACTGGGTGACACAGAATAAAGCTTTAAGCTTTGACGCAAAAGGTTCAGAGGTTGCTGTTCCAAAAAATGCTCTCAGGAAGAGTGGAAGATACCCCTGGGCATATTCTGGGAGCAAATTTTCCAGATCTCCATCAGTATTTAAGTGTCTTCCATTTCCTCATCTACTTCCTCAGAATCCAAACCTTTGGTTAGATTTGCAACAGGTAAGAGATTGCATAAGAGATAGAACAGATTAAGATAGAGATAGAAAGTTAATGAGTTTTTAATTAAAGCGCATTCTAAAGATGAGAAGGGTTTCAGAAACTAGACAAAGTGGGGTCATAACTTCAAAATGCACATTATCATATTTGAGTTAGGAACAGAATACTATAACCAGAGGAAAATCATTCCAACAAATAGATAAATTTTACTGTAAATGTGCTGCACTGTAGACCTAAGTGGCCTCCTTTCCTGGACTAGGTAGTCATGAAGTTGTTTCTAAGTGTGAAGCACATAGTTGTAACCCATAACTTTCAGCCTCAATGAGTCTGTTGCTCTGACAACACACTGCTCCTGTTCCCAGATGGGAGTGCGTCACCTCTGTGTACCACCTTTTTAATACTTGTTGAAGTTTTGTTTGAAACAGAGACAGAATGTAATTCAGAGGTTAGCTAGGTCACCTCTTAGTCTTCAGGAGAATGGTTTTGTGGATCACTGCCTGCGATCTTCATGTTATTAATGGGACACAAAAGCTGAGAGCAGAGAGACTGGCAGACAGGATGAGAGGTGGGCAGGAGGTATGGAGGAGGAGAATTTGGAATCCCTCCCTGTCTTTTTATGCCAGAGGGAAACCAGACAGGGCAGCTGGCTGGAGGCCAGGCTGTTATCAGCTCTCATGATTTTGAGGGTTGCACAATTATCTTGTCAATACAAAGGCAAAGCTTTGTGACTCATGTGGTTGCAGAAGTCTAAGTGATCTTTTGAAGGCTAAAAAAGGGCAGCATCTCCCAGTGTGATGGGACATGATCAAGTAAATCCTACTGAGGACAAATATCTGGGTATGTTCTTTGGGGTTTACCATTCCATGTGCTACTTTGTCTCTCAGCAGCAAAGCATAACCTACTTTCCCAAGCCACTTGAGGCTTTGACTCCTATTATGCAATGCCTACGGAGAGCTGAGCAGTGCAGAAGAGAGGGAGAGTACTGAACAATTAAAAGCTAAAGTCATCCTAAGCAGATGTGCAGCCAATGAGAGTAAAAACACAGGAATGCCTTGGCCCCTGGAAAAGCAAATGAAACAATAATGATTCCCTTCCTCCTTAGGATGTCATTAAAAACTCTGTCAGTGCAAAAGTATCCCCAAGCAAACACAAAACATAGCTGACTGCAGGACCACATAATTTCTGGAGACTCCTGGACATCAGGGCAACAGCAGTTCAGAAACCCCTCTGCCACAACCAGATACAGGTTGTTCACCAAATATAAACAGGGCTGACTGGAGAGTGACAGGGATGTAGTTTAAGCAAATATTTGGGACCTTCCCTGTGTGTGTTAAGAACTGCTGCTTCCTCTGCCGCTGTGTATGTCAATGAATGACTCTGCCCCCTTTGTATTTTTCACAAGCCAACTTTAAATCACAATTAATAAAGGCATCTGGTTCTTTCAATCATTTCATTTTACTGAAGGAGGCAGATATGACATAGTATCCCTTTCAATAGCTGCTTGGAGAGTTGCTCAGATAAAAGAAAGGGCAGAGAAAACACTGCCTAATCACATTTCTCCTGTAATCGTAGCTCTCGGGGATCTTTTTTTCAGCAATGTATAACTGTCACTTTAGCCTACAAGAAACAGACATTTTCCTTCACCATGGTATAACGTAGGCACCCTTGAGATAACAACAGTCATGGACCTGAGCCATAAAAAACCCACATCAATTTAATACTACAGTGTAATATATAACATGAGATACAGCAACTGTAACATAATAATGCAGCTGTTTTAGAAATCCCCATCTGACCGATCTAGAAACACTCATGGCTGCTTTCATTCGTGCCCTGCGGCCAGTCTGTAGTGGCGGGACGGTGTAAACTCGGCTGAGCAGGGAAGTCGAAGTGTCCATACCAGTGGATCACGGCATAACCCAGCTCCCTTTCGCCGGCGCAGCTCCAGCTGACCGCGGCACGATGCTTACAGCCTGCGCTTTCTTTTTGAAACTAAAACTGGGGGGAGAAACCCCTACCAAGCCCCGGGCTTCACCAGGATGCCGCCGCTCGGAGGGGCCGGGGAGCGGCCGGAGCGCGGGGCGGAGGCGGTGCCTGCGGGCGGCCGCGGCTCTGGGGGGGGGATGCCGGGCAGGGAGGGCGCTGCTCACGGGCTTCCATTCCTCCCTCCCGTCCCTCCCTCGCTCCCAGACGGCGCGGCTGTGGCGGGGCGGGCGGGATGTGGGCGGCTGCCCCTCTCCTGCTCCTTCTCCTTCTCCTGGTGCCGCTGGCGCGGCGGTGTCGGCGCGGAGCGGCGCGGCTGGAGCCGGCCGGGCGGGCCGTGCTCATCACGGGCTGTGACAGCGGCTTCGGGCACCTGCTGGCGCTCCGCCTCCACCGCCTGGGCTTCACCGTGTTCGCCGGCTGCCTGTGCCCCGGCGGGGACGGGGCGCGGCGGCTGCAGCGGGAGGCGGGCGGCGCCGACCGCCTGCGCGTCCTGCGGCTCGATGTGACCCGCGCCCGCGACGTGCGCGCCGCCAAGGAGCTGGTGCTCAGCCACCTGCCCGAGCGAGGTGAGCTGAGCCGGGCGGGGCTGCCGCGGGGGGATCGGCTGCCGGCAGCGTCAGGGACCGGCGGACACGGTGTCGCCGAGGCGGCGGCTCGGCTCGCCCGGGACTGCTGGCAGGGAGCTGCCTGAGAGGGGCAGCCGGGCTGTCACAGCGTGAGGATGGGGAGCACCGGCACTGATGGCGCTAATTGCAGTTACCGCTATTGGTATTGTATTAAAAATGCCTTGGTGCGTACACAGACTGCGGCCCGTGCGAAGGTGCCGGCAGTGTAAAGCGGGTGCGCTGCTCAGTGCGCCACGGGGGAGCTTCACCTTTCCACCGGGAGAGGAACCCCCCGAGTGGGGCGTCCCTGGAGCCCCTCTGCAGGTACCCGATAGGAGGAGACGGCAGAGAAAGCGCAGGACAGCTGTGGGGATGGGAATGTGATGCATTTCTGGGCATCACTTGGGAAAGAGGAAATAGGTACAAGAAATGCAGCGAGGGCAGCTGCCTCTTGGAACCACTTGAGGTTCGTCAGGCTAGTGCCTGGAAAGGTTACTGAAAGGGAAGCCTGTCAGTTATACAGGGAGCATGTGCCCAGGTGAATGGACAGACTTAGCTTCAGAATAATTGCAGACAGCCTAAATCCTGGGTTATCCCTTCAGCACATGTGACACACAGTGCAGGTGATGGGGCCACAGTTACCTCCTTTCCCACTGGGACTGCAGGGTGAGAATTACCCAGTGTAACTCTGGGATACACCTGGTGCAGAGCACATTTCCTCAGGCTCAGAAGTGAGATTCCCTCCGAATCACAAACACTTCCTGCTCACACAGGGAATAAAAGCGGAGAACGAGGCACACAGAGCCATAATGAAATGCAGGGCCTCTGCCTGCCTGGCTCATTAGCTCATTGGGAAGGGGATGGAACGAGAAGTGAAGGAAGAAAAAGCCTAGACGCTGCTCATTAAGTACCTGTAGTTATGGTTGATCTTGACCTTATCTTATTAAGAGACAGAGGCTTCCCCTCTCAGGCTTTTCCTCAACCTACAGACAAACACAAATGACTCCCAAAAGCCCTGAAAGGCTCCATGGGAACCAGGTCACCTGGAGCTCTGGGTTTCTGATATTTATGCTGCCGTGCAGTGCTCGTGCTCATGGTGCCGTGTAGACCCTGGAGTGCAGAGTCAGCACTAACTTGTGGGTTGTCCTTGCTGCTGACAGATGGTGCATGTGCCTTCAGATCAACTCAAGGCCCACACAGACTCCAGGGCTCGCTGGAGGGGGCAGGAAGACACTTGGCATGGCTGGTGTGAAATGCAGCAGGCACTGGACGTGTGCACAGTGCTGTCCGTGGGCTGGCACTCAGGCCCTCACACCTGGCACACTGGGCTGGGCACACACACACAAAACACACATTTTATTAAACCTTTGTCAATGGCTGGGCAGCTCTGCTGCTGCAGAATTTTGAGGGTATTCTGCAAAAGCAGAAAAGAAAAAGTAATTTTATAGATCCAGGTAGCACATAGGCCATTTGGGGAAGCTCACATTTATCAAATATTCTTCCTTTTATTATGTGAGAAGGAGGAAAAGAGTTATTTTAATGTCTGATGTTAATGGACTAAAACTACAAGTCTTCTTAATAATTTCTAAAAAAGAGGGGCACAAATATTTTTATCTCAATTGTAAAGAAATTATTACAGTACTCTACTTATGTATACTATAAGCAAAAAGAATCAGTAGGACTGTTCATTCTTGGCACCTCTGAAAATAGATATGTTGTTTTCTTTGCTATTTTACCTTTATAGAAACAGTTTCAGTTTCATGATTAAACAGGAGGTTAGCTCTCATGTTAACCAATTTATTCGTTAAAGATGGGAATTGTAATTTTTTTTGTATTTGTGTTAAAGATTGTTTTAATTAAATTCTTTTTCATTAGGAAAAAGAATTCTGAACCATTTGTAATTGCATTTATGTTCTGAATATATCTAGAAGATAAGAAAAGTATGACTACACAGAACATGTTACCTGCTACCCAAAGGGTGGGCAGTGGAGCATGTGCCTCAATGTCCCACCACTTAAAGAACCCTCAGTTGTGAAACCTGAGGACATTTTCCCTGCTGAATCATGGACAGCAACATCCAGGGCCTACAGCAGAGGACTGACTAAAGTGGAAATCAAATACAGCTCAGACATTTGTGATGAGGAGAGCAAGGAGTGGGTGGTGAGTCCAGTAGACTGTTGTAAATACGCATTGGACAGATAGAAAGTCTGCTTTTGGTTTTTGCACAAACAATTCAAACTGATGTAGGAATCCAGTGGGTTGTGCTGCAAGTTTACAGTAGCTCATGCACTACCTTGTTTAAACGCTGTGAAAACATCCACCTTTTAAATAGCTGCTGGCAGTGGTCTGTATGTCACTGTTAGTTTGTAAGTGCTGTGGGACACTTCTCCCTCTCCCTCTCCCACCCTCAGAACAGGAGAAGTCTGTTCAGCAATTCCCTGTAGAAACTGAGAAGAGGAACCTATCCCTGAGAACCACTAGGTGTTGCTTAGGGATTGTCCCCTCCTTTTTTGCCATTTTAGCTATCATCAGTTTCACACAGGCATGGAAGATTTTAAGTACATCGTATCGGTGTGCTGGACATCTAAATTCTGATCACCAAAACATTCCTGTGTCATTCCAAACACAGTCACTTCCATAATCCCAGGTCTAATGGTAAGTGTGCAAAGACCACAGATGCCAAATGAAATCTCAGAAGCAGAACCGAAATGAAGAGAAAGCAGTTAAATGATGATTGGGTTTTTCATGCCGGCGTTTAAATAGTTCAGAGTAAATCCTGGTAAAGATTAAATATTCTTTATGATCATAGTATCATCCTTTCCATGGACTGTGCATCTCAGACTAGCAGGGCTTTTTGGCAGATATGCTGCCTTTTAAGTCACCTTAATCTGCCTTTCTCCTGGGCCCAGAATAAATAGACTTACAAAAGACTAAAAGAGACTTTCTGCTTTGACTGTTCAGCATCAAATGTGCACAAAAATGTGTAAAATATCAGAATAAAATCAGAATATCAGGAATAAAATACAATTCTCCCTGCACCTTCTAGGTATGCTGTAACCATAACTAGCCCAAGCTCTGCACTATCTTTTCTCTCTCTCTGTTATGTAAGAGTAGAAATCCAAAGCCAATATGAAGTAGACCAGGACTTCAGAGCACGGTGATTTGCAATTCTGTTAGACTCTACAGCAAACCTCAGAATTTTTCTGATTTTCTTCTGTTTCAAACCAGAATTTCTCTTCCTTCTCTTGCCTGTTGTGAGTGGGTGACATTAGCTAGCTGGAATGGAGGGATATTAGTTTTAGTCCCACTTCCTACTCAAAGGTTATTAAGTACTCTCTTACACTTAATGATGATTTTCTATTCATGGAATTCACCCATGGTACAATATTTTATCCCAGACTCACTATAGAAATAGAATATTCTCACAGTGAAGACAATTTCAGCATAATATTCCAAGCAAAGGACGGTGACTCATGAATGGATGTAAATATAACTCAGGAGCCTCATCTGGCCTGCTACCACCCTGCATTGCCACAGACAGATTGGGTTGTTCCCTCTCTTCATTTTTCCAAAGGAACATTGCAAATCACACTTTCCTTCCTTTGGCTAGTTTCCTTTAGTATTGGCCTGGAATCTATCAAGAAAGAGCCTGTCATTTTCACATGGGCTCAGGTTTAGGGGAGAAACTCCAAAGATCAGTGATCCCAAGAATACCTGTCTGAATTTAGAGTGTGGCAGAATTCAGATCTTATCTGAGTGTGGGCACCAATGCAGAAACAAACTGATTTTCAAAAGATTTTGCAAGCACACAGCTGGATTAACTTGAATAGGAAGAGGGCTTGTAAGAGTATCTGGAAAAAATATCAGATATCTTTTGGGCCTACATAAGGACTTTGGATATGTACCTTCTGGTCAACATGTTGTGAAGCAGAAATTATTGGGGATCTTATGTGAGAGCTACTGTTCTCCAGAAAGCCTCACTAATATTAAGTTAGATTTCCTAAAGTGATTCTTAGATCCTTGGCTGTATCTTTTTGTCATCAGGATCGGTTTGCCCAACACAGAGATCAGTGAAAATCTCTGTGACATCCAGTCCTGCTTTCCAGTTTATTTTTTCCCTGCCTGCTGTAGCATAGTCTAACACCTCTCTTTATAAACCGTGTTTGGACTGAGCTCTGTTTTGACAGCCTAACACACCAAACATCAGCTGCTTTTTCCAAATGTGTTTCTGCATGGACACTGAGGAAATGCAGCGTCACTCATCTTCATCTGTTCAGTTCTTGTGCTTTGTCCCTCAAGATTTCCATCTGTATTTCTTAGGTTACCTGAGCTGCATTTGTCTAAGCAAATTTACAATATGTTTTGTCTGCACATTTATAGCATTAATTTTTACCACAAATGTTTCAGGAAAGGAAGATCAAAGCAGATTCAAGTACCCTGAATACCGAGCTGGGCAGGTTGTTGCTCAGGAGGTAGGAAATGTTCTGAGAAAGTGGCATAAGAGAATAAGGAACTGTTTGTTATTTGAGTAGAATTTTGTGAATTGATTCAGCTAAACAAAGTGGCAGGAAACATTCTGGAAAATATCAGAACATTTCCCATTTGGGAATGCCAAAATGTTCTAAGAAGCAGTATGTTTTGCTTCAGGGCAAACAAAGTGTTTTGAGCTGACCGGGTGCAAAGTGTCTTTTTATGTTTAACTTAATCTTCTTTTTAAAAAGTCTGTTTCAGTTTAACTTGGGCCAGTTTTTCTTCTCTTGGCTTTTGATTTGGCCTCTGCAGAGAAGGAAGGAGCCATTATTTTGTGAGCTCTGTTGATACACACAGGCTGGTCTCCCCAGCAGCCACCTGGAGGCTTTGAAGCACATGAGGCAAATGGCTGGAGAGAAAACTGGAGCCTTGCAAGCTAAATTCTGTGTTTTACAGTTTAGAGAAAGAGGAAGAAAATCAATTGTCTAAAGATTAATGGCTGTATTTCTGAAGTTCTGATGAAATCAGGGGTATGCAGAGCAAGTGTTCTTGCTGTGCTGCACAGGGTGCAGTGGCAGAAGAAAACAGCCTTTTTAATTAGAAAAGGTAAAGGTAAAAGATCAGGAAACAGCTTTTGCAGTGAAGCTAGACTTCAGTTTGGGTTGTGTTAGCTAGGTTATGTAAAAATCACCCTGAGTACAGAAACCTCCAGCCTTGAGCAGAAACAGATGGGGTGTGCAGCAACTCAGCCCATCTGCAGATCGTGTGCAAGTACAAAAATATTGATAATTAGCTTCTACGGGGGACTCTCTAATCCATTGATCTTGAAGCATTTTATGGGGAGGTAAGTCCCATGGGGCTGGGTTCCATTGTAAGAAGGAGAAATAAAGCCGGAGAATGATGGGAAGATACGTAACAATAGGGCAGAGGCAGGGGGAAAAAGGAAGTCTAGGATGTCCAATTCCGTGGCCAATTTTTAAGTCTGTTTCCTCTCCTCTGTCTGCTAACATCTGGGGCTGTGGAAAGGAAGTGAGTCCAGAGGAAACTGCTGCATTACTAGGGCTGTAATTAGGGCCATAAGAGAAGTCCAGTGTCAAGGATTGCTGTGTGCCAGGCTGCTGAATAGTGATTGATTCTCTTCGGAGGACAGAGTTATCCAAGTTCTGTGTGCTAAACTTCTGATTTTGCCCTGCAACTGAGACATTGACAAAAAGAAATCAGATCATTTCTCTGTTTAAAGACCAATTTCATTAGGTACTACAAGTAGTGTGTATATATATATGTTAGAAAAGCTTACAGAGGTCTGCTTTACAAACTAATTCCAAAAGTTTTCTGTTTCATCTTTAGCTGCTGTTTTGAATGAAATCATATATTGGCAGTTCTTGGCAGGGCTCAGGAAGGACCAAAATACCATTAAATTATTGCAGTATTTTTGTCAGAGGAGATCAGAGGGAAAAGGGTTCAGCCCAAAGGTTTCTGCAGTGCCTTCACTAACGTGATCAAAAGTCCCCTGAGAAGAAATCTGCTGCTACAGATACGGGAGGCTGCAGCTGGGTCACCCCTGCCCCAAACTCTTGTGTCCAGAGGGAGGAAGAGAGGCACTGAAAGCTGCTCTGCCTCCCTGGAAACCCAGGCTTGGGGGTAGAAGACATGCAAAGACAATCGTTTGCCTCAGACAGCTGCAAGTATTCCTTGTGAGAAATGCATAAGCAAATTTGTCAAGGCTGGCAGAACTGAGCTGCAAATTCAGCTGTGTCAGTGCCAGTCAAGCTGCCCTGGTACTCCTTAGGGACGCTGCTGGTCACCCTGGAAATGCTGTCAGGCAGGAGTGGAGGACAGAAACAGAAATGTTCCCCAAAGCACCGTGTCCCTCCCTGCTTTGCTGTGCACCCACAGTGAGGTGCTGTGCAGGCAGGAACAGTCAGCAGGGCTCAATCAGCATTTAGGCAGCGTGTCAGCTCCAGCCTGCGAGCGCTCCCCGCTCCAGCACTCAGGAATTCCCGAGCGGGGGTTGTTAGCATTGCACGGGGCTCACGTGAAACGCGCCGTGGCTTTGGGCTCAAGGGCTTCAGCTGCCTGTCACAGAGTCTGCCAGAACAAGGCTTGCTGCCAGTACATTTCTGCTTGTAAACACTGAAACCTTTCTGTGTGTCACGGGGTGGGCTCCTTAGCACCAAAATCTGTCATTACGTGGGGAGTAAAGTTGTTCAAAAGTACAAAATTTAAAAAATACTGCAGCCACTGACCCCACTTGATTACTTTACCCAGTGTTGCACAGGGGGGGGTGGAACTGGCCGATTTCAGCAGGAATCAGAGCTCAAATCTTGCGAAAGGATGCAAGACTTAGGCTCTTAAATTAGTCAGGCACTTTGAAAATAGTACCCTTTAGCCCTTAGACTGCTTAATATAATTTCCACAAAGCTGCTCATAGCACACAGTGGGATTAAAGTAATTAAAATATCATGGTACACCACATTGGCACTAAGATGTAGTCTCCCAGATCATGTTATTCATAAATAACTTAAGACAACTACAGAGTGAGTGATTATTGAATAGCACTGAGACTTAGAGGAAAGGTGTCCCTGCCCATGCCAGGGGGGGGTGGAACCGGATGATCTTTAAGGGCTTTTCCAACCCAAACTATTCTATGATTCCATTTAGCCCAGATTATGGCCGCAATGGCATTCCTTCACCAAACAAAACATGCCTGCACTTTTAAGTAGAAAAGACAAAAATGTAACACAACTATACAGTTTCTACCAAGGGTCCAAATTAGTGGTGCTGCTTTGTTATCTAACAGTGGTTGTTTTGCAGTTAAAGATGCTGGCTGAATCATTTCTCTTCCATAGGTTTCTGGGGGCTTGTCAACAATGCAGGAATATCAACATTTGGCGAGACAGGGTGGCTGCCTATGGAGACATATGAAAAATTTGCAGATGTCAATCTCCTTGGGAGCATCAGGACAACCCTGGCATTTCTTCCCCTTCTAAGGAAATACAAGGGTAACACTAATCCACTGTTATTTAGAGTTGTAGAATAATTGGCTTACTATAATCAGGGTAATGTAGCATCTATAAAAGAGGCTTTAATTGTCTCTCATTGAACTGAAATGACAGCCTCCTTCTGTGTGGCCTGACAGAGCAACTTGATCCTGAAAAGAGGGTGAAGCCATAAGGGGAAAAAAATATCCTTAAAGAGTCTGTCTTTGCAGTACATAGAAAAATGTATTTATAAATAAGGATTTCTCTCAGTGTTTGATTCAAAAAAGAGAGGAAAAATGTTTACAGTAGATCATTAAGCCCAGCCAAGCCGTTTTAAGCACTGACAATCAGAAAACACAAAGATCCAATAAACTGCTTAATTTTATTATTTAGGCTTTACAATTTTACTGTTTGGCAATTAGGAGAGGAAGAGTGACCCTACAGAGGTGAACTAGAGACATCCAGCTTCCAGTTTCCAGCTCTGTGGAGCCTCTGTGACCTTGGGCAGGAAACTTCAAGTATGTAGAGTTGCATGGGTATCCAGTGGGATAAATGTGTTTGCATGGCCCTCCCTACGCCTGGGCTTTATCTTTCCTTCTGAGAAGGAATGGGTTAATAGCCCTCTGCAGCATGGCTTGGGTGCTTTGCAGCTTGTTCCCTGTCTCCATCAGTATTTGGGGAAGAAGATACCCTCTTCCTTGTCTGTTCTGGCTGTCGGCTCTTTAGGGTGAGGATTTGTGCTCTGCATGCAGCATCAGGCACAGGAAGGGGTAGGTTTCATCTGGAAGTCCCAGGTGTCACTGCTACACAAACTGTTGGTAAGATAAAAACATCCTTTTTTTTTTTTTTTTTTGGCCATTCTGCTTCTTTCTGCTCGACTGCCTTTGGCTGATGATATTCTGACAGAAGAAAAAAGAAACCTTTGAATACTGTGAGCTGGATGTGTTTTTGTAGAAGAATGTGCTATTGTATGTACCCAGTGAGTGTGTTACGTGGCCATTACACAGGGAGACATCTCTTTTCCCTGTGATGTCCTATTTACTGCTGAAACTGTGCTGCTGATCCACCAGAGGCATTTCTCTGACTCCATGAATTGCACAGGGTTACTTTGAAGCAAAAGGGACTAAAGTTGTGTGTGTGGTGTTAAGCAGGTGCATGAACCTTGAGAAGGTTTGGGTCTGGATGGCTGCACACACACCTTAGCGCAAAGAAATGTTTTGTGTCTCACTCAGGGCTGTCAATGTTTCCTTGATTAACTCCTGCACTCCATTTCCAAGTACCATCTATGTAGGAGAGGAGGCCAAGGCACTTCTAGGAAGAATCCTAGATTGCCTGTGTCCTTCCTTCCAGGAACAACCAGGACAGCCAAAGCTTATGTGTTTGGGGGCAGCAAGTGACCTCTCCAAATGAAAAGCTGGAATTACAGGCATTAAAGCATTCTCCTGGGGAACCTGGCTTTCAATTCCCTTAGGCACAGAGAGAAGTTAAATGAGGTGTCTCACATCCTGGGTGTGTGCCCCAAACCACTCAGCTACTGGGCAGAGGAGGCAGAGGTTATCCTACCCGTGGCTTACTGCCATGGATGTGCACCTATGCCAGGAAACACTTCAAAATTATGAATACAATTATTAATACTTGTAAAGGGAGGTAATGCCCTCCAGCCTAGCACTTAAACATCCTACCCTGAGAGGAGCAACATTTCCCCATATCTCTTCCAGCTGGCCAGGCCAGCTGATAGAGCATCTTGATCAGCAAGCTGGTAGTTATTTTCCTCTTACTGTATATAAGATTTATTCAGGACGCTGTGTAAGAAGGCACAGAACCTAATTCAGAATGACAGATTTCACTGCATTCCCATGATACCCTTTGATATCCCCCAACCCTATTCCATTTGGAGATCTGAGGCCCAGATGTTATCTGCATCTGTGGCAGCAACAGGAGTGCAGCTGTGTTCTCTGTATTGGGAGTGACAAGGCCATCTTCTCCCTCACCTCTGGTATTTGTATATCCACATTCACACACTCCTTACCCGTGGTAGGATTATGTGACAGAAGTTTACAAGGAAACAATGAAAATGAAGACTAGTCCAGTGCCTCAAATGAGGAATCTCTGCTATTTAAGGTAGGTCTGCACTCAGCAGGAGTTAGAAAGGAGGAAAAAGCAGCACAGATGAGGGAAATCATTGTAAGGTAGTGTGAGCCTGCACACATTTTGTAAATGCACATCTCCTTGGTGAAGCTTATCACTGTACAGTCTGACTTGGATTTTATATGCACAGGTATAAAGCCAGGTCTCAGTGCAGAGACATCTTTAGCACATAAAAAATGGTGTTAGTAACCATATATCCACCTCAAGGAAAAACACCTCCCCTCTCCTCTGCCGTCCTTCTCCTCTTACCAGCACAGTCTCTTACTACTATTTTTCAGTCTTTAGGGCACTGCTTTGTTTTCATCTTTTTCATCCTGTCTCAGGCTCAGAAGGAATAAGCAGCAAGCTGGGAATGTGTTGCACTTTGTCTAGTCCAGCATCTGTCACTAGGTGAGAGATTTTTGTGTGAAGTTCTCTGCTTAACAGAGCTGTGTGCTCTTCTGGACCTGCATACTCACACTGCCCAGTTTTGGCACAGTAAACCAGCCTCCTGAGAAATAGTATGTTATTAGCAGCTCAGAAGACTGAGGTGAATCGATTCCATGTTGAGGACTGAGATGTTATTTGCACTATTTTCTTCCCAGGACGTATTGTTTTCATGTCCAGCATCATTGCCTATTTTGCTCTGGGAAATGGCATTTATTCTATGACCAAGGCAGCTATTGAAAAGTTTTGTGATGCTTTAAGACTGGAAATGAAGAAGTTCGGTGTCCGGGTAAGTGATGTGATAAGAACCTGGAAACCAGGTAAGTGATATAGTGAGTTGTGTGAAGCAAAATGACAAAGATAAAAGATCAGAACTGCATCCATGGGTGCAGCTTCCCCGTGGAAAGAGGTGGTGTCTCTGTGGCTAGTCAGTCAGCTGGAAATCACTGAGAATAGCAGTCCTGGTTGATGTCTGCAGTTCTGGGAAGCTGTTAGGTAACAGGTCTGTGTGTCACCCCTGAACTTCCACCCTTTCTCCACATCCTCTGCAGTGGAGAGGCTTCCTGACACAGGCGTGCCTGAGCAGTGCCATGCTCTTCCTCCTAACAACGAGGAAACCAAATGTGCCCTGGCCTTCAAAGAACCCAGATGCTGAGTGCTGTGCAGCCAGGAGGAGCCTTGTCACCTGCCTGAGGGGTTCTTTCTCCCCTCTTATACCACCAGTGCTTAAAAGCTCCTTGCTTTTTGTGAGAACAGCTACGTTGCAAGAGGCAGCACTGTGCAGAGTAATTATGTTTTTATTCTCTTAACCTAAGAGGCTCTAAGAGTGCTCTTAGTGCCCTGTCTAAGCAACTCTAATAGTCAAACCAGAAGCTTAGATCACTAAGTAGCTTCACTAGGCTTTTTCCTTGGAGTCACTCTACTGCTGAAACACTCTTCTCAAATACTGAAAGTCTTCCCTGGAAGATTTACATTGGTGCACTGTTTATGTGCACAGATTTACAGCATTGTTCATAAGCTTTGTGTTGGAAAAAATTACAGCTATGCATCTATTAACTACCCTGTTGGATAAATATGAAGGGCTATAACATGCAAGTGACTTTACACATCCTAATACCACACAGCACGATGAGGATTTCAGCTGATTAGCTGAGGATAATCTCAAATGCATGGAAGGGCTTAGTTTAACAGGTTAGTTACTCTGGTCATTTTGGGATTTTTACTGCTGCACCTCTGCAGTAGTCCCAGCACATAACTGAGTGAGCCAGACTGACAAACATTGCTGGAGTATCTTCGAGAGGTATTTTTCTCACTGTATGCAAGATGCTGGCTGGCATTTGCCTGAGAACCTACTCTGTGGAGTGCTTACAAAATACACAGTCCTTCCCTGTGCTCTCTTCCACTGCTCTGTTGTCCTCTCTGTCCTTTCAGGAGAAAGCTGCACAGAGGTGGCAAGGAACAGATGGAGCTATGCCTCTGTCCCGGCAAGCTGACAGCCTGCAGGAAACAAAGCATGTGTCTTCCAGCAGAAGGGCTACAGAAAATGTGGGAAGGGAAAAAACCAAACCATCTCTCCTCCTCTCCAAGCCAACTCCAAAAAAGGAAGCTTTCAAACCCCCTTTGTTAACAATAAACGTGGGAAGTTTACTATTGGCATTAGTTTGGCTGATACCAAACAGTTTTCTGAATAGCACCAGAAGGGAGGGCTCCCGAGGATGCTGTGTGACAGACGTACCTGAGGCAGCACAAGCTGTCCCAGCTGCGCACACCATCCCTCTGCTGGAGGTTGTCTGCATCCCTTCCTTCTCCCTGTGCACAGCACCTGCACCCCAATCCCCCTGAGAGCAGCGAATCCATCACCGTGCAGGCCAGCAGGCAGGCACTGACACAGCCGGGAGCCCCTGCTGGGTGGGTGTGTGACAGAGTGGAGACATCAGGGTTTTGTATCACCACATATTCCCAGAGAACGCCTGTCAGATCCCCAAATCCGTTACACAGCTCAGCACGGGTTTTCCTCACCTTCTGTTGCAGTCTTTAGAAATCAGGTCAGTTAAATGCCGTGGAGCTTTTAATGTTGCATATCTACAAATAGTTTGAACAAGGCTGCTGCTAACTGAGGAACAGCATGTGTGCTGTGAGCGCTCAGCCTGCTCCAAAATTCCCTGGAAGACTCAGAAGGCAGCAGAACAAGAGCAACACACAAAGAAAACATGTGGAGCAGCAAAGGACTTGTGTGCTTTCGGTTTAAATCTGTGTGCATAAATCTACAGAAATTTGCTAATGGCTTCAGTGAGAGGCAGAGCAGGACCTTTGGTCCCCCTGTTCTTTGTGACAAGACCTAGTTTACTTTTAATTACACCTGCTTGAGGAAAACAGCACTTCTTTCCCCAGGACCTGCTAATTTTCTCTGATACCTCCTTTTGTCTCAAATTGGGTCAAAAAAATTATCAGTTGCAGGATTCTCCACTGAGTGAAAAATCCAAAGTATTCCACTTTGGAGACATCAAAGTCGTACTGAAATGCTTTGTCTCAGTATTGTCAAAATGTTTATACCGTTAAGCATTCTACAGAAATCAAAGATGCTGTATTGCATTCTGTGAGGGTGTGCTGAGTAGTCAAAACAAGGACATTAATATCAGAGCGAAATGAAGAAGTCAGAATAAAGCACCTCTGCAATCTTAAATATTTCACAGGAATATATTTGATTTCAGTCAAGTTTCCAGGGTTAAAATTTCAACAAAGCATTTTCTAGAAGAAACCTCTCTGTAGAGAGCTTTTGATCTGTGTTACTGACTATAGTATTTAATTGAATTCACTATGATTGCACCTTGATAAGTTTTACATCTTGCTTTCAGGTCTGCATTATCCAGCCAGGAAATTATGCACGCTCTACAAAAATTCAGCCACCAGTCAGTGCTGAAGAGATCTGGAGCGAACTGAGTGAGGAGGAGAAGGCTGTTTACAACAAGGAGTACGTTCAAGAGCGGGCGGACTTTTTCAACAGCATTCTCAGTGAGGGAAGCACTAATGGCAGTGAGGTTGTAGATGCTATGGTTGATGCTTTAACATCTCCTGCACCCAAGGCACGTTACATGGTGGCAAAGCTGAAGGAAAAGGCACTGGTGTTTGTGTGTGCTTTATTCCCCACCTTTGTGATGGATTCTGTTCTGTCTTATGCTCTGAGCAAAGTAAAACTTGCATAGCCTACATTGGTGCTATTCACTCGCTCAGCTGAGGCAGTTTGTAAAATGTGAAAGTCAGAGCTGAATTTGATGCCCCCATGTGTCAGTACAGTGACACCAATTAACCAATACAAACTTTGGAGTCTCCCTAGTCAGAACTGTCATTGATTCCTAGGGAAAAACGTACAGGACCCTGTGTAAAATTAAATCATGTGTTTAAGTAACTTTATCTCTCCCATGTGGACAAACCCCTATCTGTTTAAGCCACTTTAGTTATTGCCTGGAAAATTTAATACATCTTTATCTAAAGCAATAGCAGGTTATTGTGTTAAAAGCAATAGCAGGTTATTGTGTTACAGACATGATGCAGACAAAATGGAGCGTGTCCTGCAGGGGAGCTGTACCCCTGAAGTCATTGCAGCAGAGATGGAAAGCCCTTATTTGTAGAAACCTGAGTAGCCATTTATTTAGGGGTGATAGGAAGAGGTTAATGGAAAAGTCACAGAACTGAGCATTGGACCTTGAAATATGTTGAATGGAGATAAGTGGCTGTAGCAAGTTAGGAAGACTTGAAGCTCTGAGCAACCTGGTTTAGTGAAAGGTGTCCCTTACCATGACAGGGGGGCTGGAATTTGATGATCTTGAAGGTCCTTTCCAACCCAAACCATTTTATGATTCTATGAATAATAAAGTTGTAATATGAAAACATTGTCTTGGCTAACTACAGTTCAGTCCTTTCTCAGGTGCTCTGGATAAACCTGTAACAAAGCCAGTATATCACAGACTTTGGAAAATAAGTTACATATTCCATTTATAAATGAGTATTTAATCCTAAGTAAACTCTATCTTTTATCAAATGTCTGGATTAATCAGTGTGTTGACCTAAATTGTAGCAAGAGAGCTAAACACCAAGGTGACAGATGCCAGTATACTTGGAGCTCAGAAAGAACATATTCAGGTTTTGCTACTATTGTAAGGAATAAGGTCTGAAGAAAATGCCTACTAACATGAACAGGGAAACATTAGTAACATTTATCTGTGAGAGTAATTGATTAAAGTAGCTCCATTAACAGTCTCCTATTAATTGTGGAGGAAAAGATTGCTGGTTTACACATACACAATTTTGAATTTGACTTGGTTGTGGCATGGCACAAAATCCAAAAACTCTGGGGCCAAAAGATCCCAGAAGAGCTGGAATCAACTGTGATGGCACTGACAGATACAGGGCAGCAGCACTAAGCATTAGCCTCACCCATGCCAGGTCTCCCATATCAAATCAAAGGTTCTGCTGTAAGTTGACACAGTTAAGTTTGTCATCTGGAGCAGACATTGCATCCTGTACCCAGGATGTCTTCCTTACATATTTAATGAATTACTGAGAAGATTTATGTTCTCTCCTGGTGGGTAATTTGGGCAGTGTGAGTCAGGAACAGGAACATAGGCGAGATGAGCCAACAGAGTGACAATTCCAGGTTCTCTCCTGGTGCACTCGGCGGTGGAACAGCCACTGCACCTGTCGGAGATTGTGGAACACGTTATTTCTCTTTCCAAATGCTGAACCCGTCCCTGGAGCTGGCATTGGCAAGAGGAGAAGCCTGGGCTCCCAACTGTTCCACGGACTGTCAATAGCAGGATAATCAGATGATTATCATCCCTCTCCTCATTTAACCACAGCTGAGCAAGGTCAAGCACGGCAACAGGGGTGAGGCTTATTCCAACTGAACCAATCAATTTCTTGTATGGGAATTCCCCCTGCCTGACCTGAGGGATTTCAGCAGCCCTGCATTGCTTTGGAAGCGTTGCTTTCGTGCTCTTAGCTGCTCTTTGTGCAGATTACCCTTCCTCACAGTAAGCAGCACTGGACTCCACAAGCAGCTTTGAAACCCAGATGTTTCTCCATCAGGCCCAGGGTCCATGTGCTGATCTCCACCCCAAACCAATGTCACTTTCTATCACACTGTCTCCCTTCTATTTGCATTTCTAAAAGCTACTGCACTCAGTTGCTGAGAGCCAGCACCACCAGATCTGCCTCACAGATACAAAATAACTTCCATCTGGAAATTCCTCCTTTATTTGCTGGGTACAGCATGTGGTCAATATTTCAGTAGCCTCATGTAACATCAGATGAGAAAGACCAGAACATTTATTCCTTCACCTGGAAAGCAGAGAACTTGCAGTGCACAGGATTTTAAACAGGATACAGTGACAGGGTGAGAAGCGATGGGACAAATGAAGGCAGTTTGTATTTTCATTGCTGTCTAACCATTGGCCTGGAAGCTACTCCAAACCAGCTACAAAATTGTCATCTTTATTCTTTACCCTCAGCTTTTTAATATTATGATCTGCAGGTAAAGAACTAATCAAGAGAGAGTCAGAGCTTGTTATAAACAGAACATCCCACTGAAGTCATCTGGAATCCTCCCACTGAGTTATCTCTGTTCCAAGGCACAGTGTTAGACAAGTAAACATGAAAATAAGTAGCAGGAATGGTTTCAGAATCCCTGGGCTTAGTAGGAAAGAGACCCTCATCGGAAATGGTGATGGAAGGGTGCAGCATTCCCTCCTCCACAGGTCCCGTAGGGTACAGAAGTTGTGGGATCAGTAACAGAAGGTTTTAGTGAACAAACCTTGCTAACCAAGTCAGTGAGAAACTCTGAGGATGCCCAGAGCTGTCAGCTCTCCAGGTGAACTCGTGCCCTGCTGTGTGGCACTGGAAAGCTCACGTGACTCTAGGGTACCATCCCATATGGTACGTGGGAAGCACATGCTGGGAGTGCACAGTTGCTGGACTGCCCCACCATCCCTTTTCAGTTTGCCACATCCCTGGCTGAGGAGTGCCTCCCTCTGCCTCAGTAGCCCTGAAATCACCTTTACCTTAAGTCAAGTTGAAGTGCAGGGACATACAAGAAGCCTGTATTTACAGCACCCGAAAAAGAAAGAGTGTTTTAGGAAAAAAATTAGGTGACCAAGATAAAAAGACAAAGATAAAAAACCAAAACCCCCCAAAAAACCCCACAACCAAACCTCTATTGACCAAACCCCTTATATCTGAAATGGCCCTCTCCCAAAACCCAGCTAACCTGCTGCAGACCCTTTCCTGGGACTATTTTTCTATACAGCATTCCTCTCAGCTGCATTCAACACAGAACTTCTTGGCAAAACACTTCAGCTTTTATCACTATTTGTCTTTATAGGCCCTGCTGACAATTTGGGAATTTGTTTCTCCCATGAAAACAACCACCCCAGAAGACACACAGCTTTCCTCCCAAGTCTCTTCTCCAATGACACAGTATCAGGGACCTTACAGTTATTTAATGGATTTCCTCCTTGATGAAAAGGCCTATTCCTAAGAGTGCATATTAACTGGTAGAAAGAATGAGCATTGGTTTTGGCATTAAGCAATTACAGAAAGAAAGAGTAAAAAAAGCTAAACCAGATTAGTAAATTGTACATCGACCTGAGTGATACCAACAGCTCCACACAGTGGCATCAAAACCGGGAACAGAGCAGATCCCAGGAAATACAGGAGGATTGGCTGGGTGGTACCTGCCAGCAGAGTTCTGAGGCGGCTGTGCTGCTGCATGAAACAAAGATTGTCTCAAGGAGGAGACTATTTCCCTCACTTGAGAGGGCACAGTTGGAGCAATGCCCCCACAACAGCTCCCCAGAAGACCTTCAGAATCAGCCAAATTTGTACATTTGTGTCATTCTCCCAAGCTGGCAAATCTGAACAAGGAGATTTTGAGTGGAATGCACCACACAGCAGATTTTTTTCGCAGTAGCATCAGAATCCAGAGAGTTGAAGAACAGTGATAATTACTTCCACAGTAAGAGGCTTAAGTAAAAACCAGGCATTCCTCAAGCCCACCTTGCAGCTGAGGTCAGGCTGTCACCAGCCCAGCTCCCACTGATGTCAGCAGGACTCCAGTGCCACTCAGCCCCAGAGTCCTTGTGGTACACAGCCTCCCTCCAGAGGTCAGCTGTGGCACATCTATAGCATCCTTGTGCTTGAACATCCACAGATAAAACGCAGCACCATGCAGAGACAGCAAGTGGAACAGAGGGTGGCAGCTGTATTCCACTTGTTCCAGGAGGGACTGTGTAGTGCTCTCAGCCTGGCACCTTCTGCTAGCACCAAACAAAACTTCACAGTCTTTCTATTTCGAATATTTGGAAGCACCTGTTCAGCAGTGAAACGTTTTTGTGTGTAGTTAGATGATTTTGGAGCTGCAAAGTGAGCATGTCAGTAATGGGGGCTTCACCTATCATGGTGAAGAATGCAGGAGCAATTGAGGTTAATGTTTATGAGTGTGTAAAACAAGGGGAAAACATAAATGCTCAGCAGCAATAAATGTTCTTTGGGATAACCTTGATTTGGAAATGATTTACCAGTGGTGAGCTCATTGTCAGACACAGTGGGCAAAACCTGAGAGTTTTGCTGTGGGCTGCATAGACTGCATTCACCCAGGGAACCATGAAGCCAGTGGAGCCCCTCTTGGATTGTGCAACAGGCTCCTTCCTGGCTGTGAGAGATGTGCCCTGTGGGAAGGGAGGGGATGTGCTTACAGCACCCAGGACAGAGCAGCCCCAAGGCTGCCCTGACTCACAGCACCCCAGAGCTCCGGGCAGCCCTGCCCTCAGGTGAGGGCTCGGGCAGTGAGTGACACACCGGGGGCTGTACCAGAGCAGTGGACACTGTGCCCACAGTTGTGCTGTACTGTGTCTCCCAGGTGAGGCTCTGGGAGCTGGCATTTCCAGAGGATGTTCAAAGCTCCGGGCAGTTTACACCTTTCCTTCCTTAGTGCAGTCAGTTACATTTTTACCAGCACCATCCCACTTGCATTCCTGCAGGAGCTTGGCACTCCTCCAAAACTGAGCTGTCAGCCAAAAGAAGCCCAGCAGCTTGAGGCTTCAGACCTTGGAATAATTTTCTCTGGTGAGCTTTATTTACCTCTATAGGCAGGGAATACTCTGAATTTCTCTAAGAGGATTTTAATCCTATTTATTTTGGAGATGTTGCAGTACCCTAATACCAGAGCAGCACCTCTGCTCTTGAAGCCACATTGCTTTGAAACATCCAATATGATGTTCAGCTGCTGGAAAAGGATGTTTTGCTTCTTGCATCATGAATCCTCATTATCACTCTCAAAAAGCTCATGGAAAGCAGATCACCATGAGAAAATAAATCAAGCATAAAAATCTAAATATATAACATGCAGTTACATGCACATTCACCTTTGGGGTAAAATACCACGGACCCAGACTGCTTATAGTCTGGTTCTGGTGTTTCCACAATTTCCAGAGACAAGGCATGCAGATGTTTCAGACAGGATCTTCAGTTATTTTCATATTGCACTAAATTTCAAAATACATGTGCTAGCTTTTCTAATGAGAATTTAATGTGTGCTGCTCAACAAAGTGAAAAAGGAGAACTTACCCCAGGCCTTTGGCCAAGACAAGTGTCTCCTTATTTGTGGCAACAGTAAAAGCAAAAATCTTACACAGAACTGGCAGGGAAGCATCTTCTACTGTGCCATGTCTGCACCAACCATTTAGTGTGACCAAGGAGAAAGAGAAGGGCCTGGATGTTATGTTTTCCAAAGAGGAAAGCAATCCACCAAGGCACAACGGTGCATCACTACCAATCCAGCCAATTCGCACCACGGAGTGCTAACATGAAATAGCTCCTGTACAAATGGCACTCCTTGCAGGGTAAATAATTAAATACTTTACGCTAAAACAATGTTTTCTCTTGTGACTCACCACACAGTCCCATGGCTTTCATCAAACGCCTTTCCATGCTGTTGGACATGCACCCAGCTGTGTCACCACTTCCCTGGCAGAAGAGATTTCACGTGAAAAAACAATTTTTAAAAAAATTTCCTAATGCTAGAGGCGATTTGCAAATAATTCAACAGCCAGGCTTGGCCAGGAACAAGACAGACAGTGTTGCTGCAGTGATCCCATACATGACTACTGAGCCTGGCAGGAGCACTGGGGGTTGGGTTGTGGCATTTGGAAATTCGGCACTAAAGGAAATGGACAGAAAGGAAATACGGAGAGCTTGGGCAGTCCCAGGGTTAGTTCTGTTGCCTTTTAGAATGACTTAGGCTTCACTTGACAAATTCTGTCCCAGGGTTAGTTCTGTTGCCTTTTAGAATGACTTAGGCTTCACTTGACAAATTCTGAGCGTTTTTCCCAATTCATTGGCATTTTTTTCCGGTTAATAAACAGGGTTTTCTGTCCAGTCTGGACTGCGAACGATTACATTTACATCCAAGCTCATTTACATTATTGTGCTACACAAACCCTGGGGGGATGGCTGTGCAGTTGGGTGATACACAGACCTCGCCACTCCATTTTTTGTGGCGACTCCACTAAAGTCCGGAGGTGAAACAACCATACAGCATAGCTTCCCATGCAGGAGGAAAAGGAGGTTTGGCGACTAAGTCAGCAACCAGAAAATAGAGCCCACGATACCCAAGTCCCTCCCCGTGTGCCCGCCTCACCCCAAGCGGCTCGGAGGGCGGCGGGGCGCTGGTCTGTATCGAGCTGAGGGGACCCGCCGGCTGAGGGGACGCGGTGAAGCTGAGGGGACCCGGTGGCGCTGGGGGGACCCGGTGGCGCTGAGGGGACCCGGTGGCGCTGAGGGGACCCGGTGGCGCTGAGGGGACCCGGCCGCCGGACGCCGTTGCCAAGGAGACGGCCATGGCGGCCGTGGCGGGCGCTGGTGCGGGCGGGGGTCCGGCTGCGGCCGCCGGGCCCTCGGCGTCCCCCTGCTCCTCAGGTGAGTGCCCGGGGCTGCCGAGGGTCGCAGCCGCCGCCGCTACCGGGTGTGGTGGCGAGAGGGCGGCGGGGCTCCGGACGCCGCCTCCCCGGCTCTGCGGAGGGGTTGGGGCAGAGCCGGCGGGCTGTGAGGGCTGAGAGCAGCGCCGCAGGACACGGACGCGCTGCACACCGCCCGCCTCGCGGCCCGCACCTCTCGCCGCGGGCAGTTACCTCAGTTTGTGCGTCTGCACGGCCAGACCGGCGTGTCCTTGGCAGGGAACACTGCTTGGGTCATCACCAGCTCCCCAGCAGCCTCCCCTTCCAGCAGTTCCTCTCCCGTTAAAGCCTGTTCGTCTGAGTCGCAGCCCAGGGAAAATCAACCAACACCGGATTTATCCTTTACCTGGCTTCCCCAGGGCCCTGGGCAGGAGCAGCTGCTCACCCTGTTCCTTGCTCCTGGACGCAGCAGCACCTCATCACCAACTCCCCAGCAGTGCAGGGGCTTTCCTGGAGCCCAGCTCCACCTCCCCATAGCCCCTGTCCCGGCAGGTGTTGCTCACAAACCCGACTGCCAGGTGCTGGCAGTTTGGGCTCGATTACACCCCGGTTTGTATGGATGCTGAGGGGACTGGAAGTTGCAAGGCAAGCTGAAGACAAAAGGATGCACAGCTTTTGAGCCAACCTTGCCATAACCTCAGGACTGCCTTTACAGCACTCAGGACTGGGCCCCGTTTCCCACAGGGCTGGATCTGGGCTGAGATTGAAACCTGCTCAGTTCAGACCTAAGTGCCCATCACTGTGCTCAGCTGTGCCCCAGCCCACGGCAAGGCATTTCTGGAGAGTTAACACCAAAAAACCCCAGCATTACAGGCTATTCATGATACTGGAATTCAGTTTTAGGAAGATTTTGGTGCATCACTCCTATTAAACATTAGTCACAGCCAAAATCCAGTGCAATTATTCATATAAAGCTGTAAATATAGCATGGCACTGTTACCGTATTGGTTCCTTTTATACTGACATACAGGGCTCATGCTTATCTCTGTGCCCAGCATGCAAAGGGATTAAATTTAGAAAGTGCTCAGCTATTTTCTTTCACTAAAGATAAAACACATGAAAATTTTGTTTACTGGTTTGTGAATAGGGATAATTAGAGGAATGTTTTCAACTGGAAATGTTGAAACTGAAAAACATTGCAAACTTTTAAGGAGGAGTCACAAGTGCTTCCAGCAGCAGTCAGGCACCAGGCTTTGACTGGGAGACAGGGAATGAGAGCACTGGCCACCAGAACTTCCCTCTCTATCAATCTACCTCCATCACAGCTTGGAAAGATTTGTGGGAAAACAGGAATCTGATTAAAATGGTTTTCTTAATACCAGGTGTACTGAGAAAAGGATTCATCTGGGGATTTGAAATGAGTTCACACTCTCAATCAAAACAATGACCCAGGCTGGCAAAATGAAGGTAGTGAGCCTGTTGATGTTTGTCAACAGATAAAATTGTTGCTAAGTGTGGGAAAACATAACCTTAGCATAGAAGGGTTTCAGCCGTGCAGCCTCAACCCGAATGAGCTTCAGCTGTGACCCTGGGTGGGGCAGCTAAGCTAACCAATCATGGTGTGGGGAGGAGCGTGGGCTGTATGGTATAAAAGGTTCTGTTTTAAGGGGCTGATGAGGGAGTTTTTGGTCCTGTTGTTGTTGTTGAGGTCTGCTTTGAGAATATCCCTGGTGTGGCTGCAAGAGTGCTGTGACAAATGGTGCCCCGTGTGAGGATGAGATTGCAGAAGAAAGCAGTTGTTAAAGTGTTATAGTTGTTTTCATGTAAGCTGTTGGTTCTTAATGCTTTGAAGCAAAGACTTTAAACTGGGTATGGTCTCAGTGGTGGCTGAATTGCAATAGCAGACTTCACTGTTGTGATAAAAATAATTTCATGTACGTTCATGGAAATAACTTTATTACTGTGTGTGACTATTAAAAGAATAGCACGATAAGCATCTCAAAAGCACCAGAAAAAATCTGATCAGGCTGAATTTGGAGTAAAGTTGTACTGAATTGTGCACTACCCTGTGAGCAGAAAGGAAAATGTGCTGTAAGGTGTGCCATCAGTCTTATGTCCTGCATGGGGCAGAGGCTGTAGGGAGCAAATATTACCTAATAATGGACTTATTTCACTTTAGCTTCAGACTTGCTTTGTAAGTCTGTTGTCTCACCCCTGGAAAACACAGCATCCTGGGACATTCCAATTCTGGATGCTTGTACATCAGAGGCTGAGTGTTTGTGCAAGAGGTGGCACTGGCACTGTTTGGAATCTCCAGGATAATCCACTAAATAAATCCAAATCCATATGCATTAATTATTATATCCATTTGTGCCTTCATGGAATGTTAGTTACTGACAGGTTTTTACCAGCTGCAGTTCTCCTCATGTTCTGTGGCATTACTAACCTATTTCCAAGGAGAATGTCATTTCTTCAGTGTCTGGAGCTTCAGGGGGAGAAAGAAGGGAAGAAAAGGCAAGTTTTGCTCCTAAATGAGTTCCTCAAAAAATGCTGTGCAAAATCCAGGTGCAAATAATAACAGTGGGAAGAAAGTTTTTGGAAGTAATCCCAAGTTCCTTACTGCTGCAGGATGGTGGGAAATGGAACAAAAGCATAAGAGAACATTTAAGCTTGTCTGTTCAATTTATCTTTAAAAACATTTCTTCTGCTGAATTCCAGTGCTGTAAGTGCTGTAAGAGTCTTCACAAAAGTACCTTCCTGCTGCTCCTCCTCACAGCCCCCGCAGAGTTTACATCACAACTTTTCCCTAAACTCAGAAGCCAAAAAAAAAACTTCCTGTATTGAGGATTTGCTCAGAAATTGCTTCCTAAGGTTTCAGGCTCTAAAAGCCAGGCTCTGTGGGGACTCTGGTGTTCACTTCTAGCAGGGCATTACTCTGAAGTTGCCTTATTTCTCAGCTCTAAGATTTAGGACTACAGTGCTGCTACAGATGTAACTCCTGTCAACAGGATAAAAATCTCTGCATTTATTCCCTTCCACTGGACAAAATGCCACAAGAAGCACAACATGTTAGGGATGAGAGGGAACAAGCCACAGGTGACAGATTTAAGTTACTGCCACGTAATTATTTCATTGTGCAGTGTAAGAATGTACTTTGTATATGATCAGAATGAGGGTTGTGTAAGACCTAAGCAGAAAATAATTTAAGTAGTGTCATGTTTAAATGGAGAACCCCTGAGAGCAGCTGACCTATTCAGACCAGATTTCATTGCAAAGAGAAAGTCTTTGCATTTTAGTACCCACTTAAACACTTCTGCAAGGGAGCAGCTTCTAATAATAGCATCTTCTCCCAGCATGGCTGGATGCAAAGCTGAGGGCCTTGTCTAGCAGGGAAAACAAGAGGGACAGTTTTTAGAAATCTGTCAACAGTTGACCCAATCTCTGTTCTTCCAAAACTTAGCTGGACACAGAACTTTTAAAGCAATGAAAGACAATAGCCACAGAATCAACAACTGGTGTATTGTAGCTGTGTGTCGTGGGTTTACCCAGGAAGGGTCAGTCTTTCAAGTGACCTATGGTGCAGGAAGCAGTGCACCTTGCTTCCTAGGAAACAGAGCCAGTGACCAGCTAGTTTTGAGTATTGATGGGTGTTTAATCCAATTAAAAGTTGTTCCGCCTCCA
>VZTJ01000863.1:682271-744048 GCA_013397795.1 Orthonyx spaldingii
ACAAGAGGGACAGTTTTTAGAAATCTGTCAACAGTTGACCCAATCTCTGTTCTTCCAAAACTTAGCTGGACACAGAACTTTTAAAGCAATGAAAGACAATAGCCACAGAATCAACAACTGGTGTATTGTAGCTGTGGTACAAAAATTACCTCTCTATCCATTCCCAACATGATTCCCCTTCAGTCATTTTTTTCTGCTTTTCTGGCAGTTTTCTCTCAGGCTTCCTTTCCAGAAGGCAAGGTCTTGCCTCAGAAAGTCTGTTGGAATTGTCCTTCATCTCTCTCTTCAATCTCACCTTCTCATGGACACCCACACGGCACCCAGCAGTGGCCAGGCAGATGCCGAGTGGTCCCATTTACAGACTACATTGCAATAAATAAAAAACCCAAACAAACCAAACCCCAAGTGTTCTATAACTGATGTTCCTCCACCTTTTTGTGTTGCAGGCCCTATAAGAGTTCTGGAGGATGGGCTAACCGAAGGCTTGCTGAAGCTGATAGGAAGCTTCCTATCTGCTTAGGCAAGCTTCAGAAATGATCCCTACAATGTCTGACCCTTCTTGACCCTCCAGCCACAAGTGCTGAGACTAGCTAAAAGAGGCTAAAAAACCTAAAAGAAAAAAAAAACAAAAAATATCCAGAACTGAGGCAAATGCAAAGTCCTGCACTGCATTTTTTTCGAGAAGCATGTGATGCATGACATGGAGGAACCTTTTCCCAGACCAATGCCCTGCTATCTGCATCTCTTTTTCCCCCAAGGTTTTTGTTGCAGAGAAATTCTTTTATGTACATAGCCTGTCAGGAAGTTCGTGCATCAGCTACCACAAAAAAAAAAAAAAAAAAAAAAAAAAAAAAAAAAGAAGGTGCTCAGGCAGTGATGGGGTGATGTTAGTGTCAATTTTAGTATCAATTTTATGTTTCAGCAAGTGCAGAGGACACGATTTTTTTTCCCATTGAAAATGACAGATGAACAGCCTCCCCTTAGGCTTCCAAGTAATTGTAGATTATAACAGCTCCTTGAATGGAGAGCAGTTACCCTACAGCTTCTTAACTTAATTGTCTCCTTGAATGAGACCTCTTCAGAGCAGTTGGATGACTAGAAAGAAAAATTTTGCAAGGTGCTACTTGGGTTTATATAGTCTCTGTATGTGCTGCCCATAATAAAAAATAAATTAATTCAAAGCCTAGTGTTCTGTCAAGATAAAGTGGATATTTTCACGCCGTGAACATGGTCTGATTCCTGGTTTTACTGGCATGTAATAATAATCTCATCTCTGAGATTATATGTTTTCTTCTCTCCCCATGCAGAATGTACTTCCTTGAAAGAAGATGTTCTTCCCTATCCTGGGATGTTACCAGTAGATAAAAGACTTCTAAACTTACAGATCTACAAACTTCTTCAGTGTGTTCACGAGAAAGACAAGAAGCAAATAGAAAACCTGATCCAGAAAGGATTCCCCGATCTCGTTAATTACACAGAGCCTAAGGAAGGACATAGTGCCTTTCACTTGGCCTCCGTGAAAAATGACATTGACATGTGCCACTTCCTGCTGGAACACGGAGCTCATCCAAACGTCCACGACAAAATGGGATGTACTCCAGCCATGAAGGCAGCTGAGCTAGGCCATGAGGTGGTTTTGGAATTATTAGCAAAAGCTAATGCAGACATGACTGCTGTGGATAAGGAAGGGAAAGGTGAGTGAGAAGGAACCTTATCAAACCAGAAATAGCTCAAAGTGATCCCTTAACTGTGTGACACACTACAAATGATGTGTCACACCTGTGGCTGAGGGTAATCCTTACAGACCAGCAGAAGCTATTGGCCATAACAGCTTTGATGAAGATAAATATAATTCTTCCTGAAGAGTCCAGGCCTTTAAATCATAGGTCTCCCCAGTACAGAGCTGAGAGGTAATTTATGATTGAGAATCACATTCCCCCCATGACCTGTGACACACTAAACTGTAGTTTACTCCCCAAGTAAAGACTCTAAAGCAGAAGCCTTTTTTTGCATGGATATACCCTCAGTGAAGGGGTCTCTGTTGCAGATGTTCAGCTGTGAAGCTCACAGACTCATAACCCTTGTAGTAATTTCCTATTGCACCCTAATCCCCACTGGTTTCCTTTGCAGGGATTTTGTTTTACTGCCTTTCACCTACAGAACGCCACTCCCACTGCCTGCAAATTGCCTTGAAATACGGTGCAGATGTCAACAACTGTACTAATACTGGGAGGTCTGTGCTTCTACAAGCCTGTGAGCAAGCTCATGAGGTTAAAGAAATGTGCCTGATTTTCCTGGAGAAAGGAGCAGATCCCCATGCAAAAGACCCGGTATGAGCATTTCTGTAACTAAGAACAGATATGGGAGTAGAGAATAAATACCAGATGAGCAGAGTACATGGCCTTAAATCCTCTCATTAAAATAATAAAGCAGTGAAAATTGCTCAACTCTGTGTCCATACCTCTTCCCCTCTTCTGTACCACCCTTTTTCTGGAGGAGAGGGATTTAAGTTGTCTTTTAGATTTTTGTAGGTTTAGAGTGCAAATATTTCCCCAAACCAAAATGTAACTGGGCCAGCTCTTAGGGGCTGCAGTTCACTGTACTTCAGTGGAGCAGTGCTGATTTGTATTTGCCTTGATGTGTCCTTAGATTTTCAGAGTTGAAATAATATTCACTAAAAGGTAAGTACATTAGGAAAAACCTGATGAGCAATCAAGGCAGGAACAAGGCATAAGAAACTTTTTTCTCTTTTGTATGTCTTAATCACTTACTTGTTTGCTTCCTTAATTTAGCAAAGACCTGAAGCTCTGTGCTGTTGATAAATCAAGAAGCTCAAGCTTTCCCTTAAGGTTATCCAAAGCAAACATCCATTATTATCTAGAAAAAGACACATTAATGTATTAGAGTGTGAACTTTTCCTCACAGAACCATAGGGAAATTCCCTGGTTGCTTTGCCTTGCCCATAGCACTCCTCCAGCCATAGCTCCTTACGCTCCTTCTTTCATGAGCTGAGGTGGTATTTTGTATTAAATGGTGTAAATATGCACGAGAACTTGCCCACAGAATATAGGATTCCTTAACTAAGGAATTGATTTTCATGGGCATTATTCAAGGGACTCAAGCTTTCAGTGTACTTGAGGTGTTGGGATCTGATTACTCTATCTTAGCAGCAGTATGACAAGATTCTGAAAGTTTACCTGCAAGTATCTTCAAAACTATTAGACTTGTCTCCGTTTCCCAGTAATAGCTAAAAGGAGATTTCCAGTTTTATGCCACTTTGCAACAGTGATATCCTGTTGTTCCAGCCTCAGCACACGGAACAAATCGGGAGTTCCCTTTTTCCCCTGCAGGCCACGGGGCGCACAGCCGTGATGGAAGCTACAAGAGAAGGTGCTGCCGAGGTGGTGCGTGCTCTGCTGCAGAGGGGAGCCGATGTGAACCTGTTTGACTTTGAAAGACACAGTGCTGCACATTTCGCAGCCAAAGGAGGCTTTTTTGAGGTATTAACATTTGTGGTGTTAAAGCATTGCTGCAAAGCCAAACCTGGGTGGTTTTTTGCTGTTAAGGGGTTTTGTTTTGGGTTTTTGGAGTGTATTTTTGTTGGGTTTTTTTTGAGTCCATTTTCTCAGCTGATCAAAGCATAATGGTCAGTAATCAAAAGCAGGTTGTTTTTAAATATCAAAGGGAATCCAGCAATGATAGATAGGCCAGATAGGGGCTTACAGTGAGCTGGCAAGAATGAAGATTGTCCTTGGTGTCTACAACTGCACAAGATCTCTTTTTCATCAGCTAAATAAGCATAATACTATAGAAAACATTAATGTTATATGTGCATTGACCAGCTGGACGTGGGAGAGAACTTCATTATTAAATGGGAATGTAAGATATTGCATTTATTTGCAAATCAATCTCACATTTTCACATGTTACGAAACAGACAAGATTTTTGGTGGGACTCTGTTTGTTTTTCTAGATTCTGACAATTATTTCGGGTTATAGTGCAGACCTGAAACTGATTGCTATGAATGGTAACACACCACTTCATTACGCTGCAGAAGGAGGATTTGCAGATTGCTGCAGGTATATAGGACAAAGAGGTACATTACAACTAAGTTACTTTGTAACTATCATCTATATTCTATTTCTGTGCTAAAGGAAAGATTTCACTTGGGTATCTCTGAAGGATTTGACTCTTGGGTACCATGTGGCAAAATTCTCATTCAGAAGGGCCCAGCAGAGGCGGATGAGAAACATTTCTCAAAGAAAGCAGAAACACCAGGGGTTTGTGTAACTTAGTGTGGGACTTAGTTAAGTGGTTCTGGGTTTAGTTAGTTTTAGATGTATTGTATTGAAACTTCCATTAGAAAATAAATTTTTGATTTGATGATTATTTAGGAAAAAAATCTCTGTGCAGTCATGAGGAAAGCGTTGTGCCCACGGGTATTGAAACATGCCCTGAAGTAGCTGTGATCCTTTCTTGATCCTTCCTTTCATGATCAGATGATCATGGCACTTTAAACTTTGATGCAAGAGAACCATACAAAATCCCACATTCTGTTCTTGTGATCAAACATTTAACTAGTGATGCATTGCCAAACTGTAATGTTGGGGTATAGAAATAAGTGACATTTTAATCTTAGTTTGCTTCTTTTAAAGCATACTGACCACTTTAAGTAAAAATGTAGTTTCCATTGAACTTCTGTCTTTCTATACATATTCATGAGTGGATGAATAAATACAGCATGGATTGCCCCATGCTTCTCACTTTGGGAAGCAAATATGGACATGTGGCTGACCTTCCAGTCTGGGATCAGTGATGTGTTCCACCTACTATTGCCATTTATAGTTGAAACAGTAAAAATTGTAGGCCTGTGGCAGTCAGTTGCCTGTGTATTACAAGTTTCTTATATTACATAATTAGGAATTCCACTGCACTATCAGCCAAACTGTGTCCGTATTTCTAGGTTGTGATCCTACATGGAAAAACTTATTACACCTGACCCCAAGGGAGGCTGCCAAGAACGCCGGGTTTAAAGCAGCTGTAGCAGCATTGCGCAAAGTTGAAAAAGACTTTAAAAACCCCGACGAGACCCTTGCATGGTACCTGAAGGTGTACGACTGGTCCTTGGAGCACGAGGATGCCATGCGCAAGGAATTTGAGGTTGACGATGAAGGAGACGGGATGGTATCCAGAAGTGATTTCGTATCAGTTATTGGGAAGCTCTGGAGCACTGTGGATGAGGAACAAATAGAAACTCTTGCTAAAAAGCATGAAGACTCTCACTCTGACAGGATCAACCTTGATGATTTCTTTAAAGGCTCAAAATACTTGCAGAAAAACTTTCTGCTATCATCCTTTGGGCCCAAAGCAAAGAGGAAGAAGAAACCAGTGAGGAAAAAAGGCAAAAAAGGCCTCCCTGTGCCGATTTGTGTCATTCCAAAGAGTGAATGTCCTCTTTGGGAAGACGGCTTCCCTGCCTACCTGGTTGAGGCTGTTCCAAACATTCCCGAAGAGCAGCGTTTCAAACGGGACCACCAATCTGCCCATCCCGTGCTCGATGACCGTGCCTGGTACGTAGACGAGCCAAAGAAAACCTACGTGGATATCAACTACCTCGTCAGGGAAGGAGACTACGTGTCTCTGCTGAAAGCGTTCAACGAGGGTGTGCCAGTAGACATAAAAGATAAATACTACAAAACACCTTTGATGGTTGCATGTGCAAGTGGCAACATCGTTCTTGTGGAGTTTCTTCTGGAAAAGGGGTAAGATAATTTCAGTTTGATTGCTACTTTGGGAAGGCTTTCAAAGGCATACATTTCCAGTAAATATTTGGATGCAAAAGGCTATGGTTTGTATTTTGGTTACCTAACATTTGATATTAAAGTTAGTTCCCTATGATCCTGAGTCACAGGGGGTTAGTTTATAATTTTTCACATTTTAGTTGCATGGAAATGGAAACAACCAAGAGGAGTTCCCCAGGACTGAAATTTTTGGTGTGTGAACTGTTGACATTTGGTCAGCTGCAGAGGTCATACCCATGTCTCAAGTAGTGCATCCTCACAACCAAACTCTCAACGCTGGTGAATGATTTTGGGGAAATCTGACTCAAAGGACTTGCCTGAAATCATGGAGGTGATCCTGGACTTTCCTGTTCCACATGCCTGGTTTGAACTTTCACTTCCCTCTGCAGCTGAGGCAGGCTGAAGCAGCAGGATTTACATCAGAAACCCCTTCTACTAATTAGTCTGTTCCTCATTTTAGAAGTGCTTCAGCAATTTTGTAGCCTGCAGACACACTTGTGAAAAATCTCAATGACAGCTTAAAAATGAAAGCAATTTCAGAAAGATTCAGTCATACTTGTGTAATAGCATAATCTCTTATTGTCAGCCTGCTGTAGTCCTACAGTCCTTCACATAAATGCTTAAATGAACATTTTTCAAAGATTTTTATGTTAACTTTGTTCTCTCTACTCATAGAATTAATGTAAATATTAATATCTCAGGGAAAGTGGCTGTAGTCATTGCTCTGGTTCCTGCAAAGACTAACAGCACATAGATCTTTACATACCCTAGTAATTACACTGACATTCTTGGAGCATATGGAAAATTGTGTAATGTGTATATTCAGGTTTTCCAAAGATAGAGATGTAAGAGCTACCAAATTAATCCACCAAATTAATCTCTACTCCTTTTACCAAGCCTCAGTAGACAGTACTGGAGTCACATCATATTGAACAATTAGACTTAGAAACGCAGTAACTTAGCTTAAAAAACAGTACCAGTTTTGAGATTTTTTTTCAATTGACAGAAATGAAAATGGAGAGGAAAGTTATCAGTAGCATTTCGGTTTGCATCTCTCAGCAGCATGGGCTTGCAGTTTGGCATTGGCATTCAAATACCTTTTACAATATAACCTTTTCAGTACAGGACCACAAATCCATACTGAATAGAAAACAAAACATTTATCCAGATAAATAATTAGGTTTAAAATTAAATTGGTGGTATCTGCTTTCCATCTTCCTCCAGAAAGAATCAGAAGTAAAGGAAATTTGGTCTGATGGGAAATTCTGTGCTTGATGGGCAGAAAATGCTGAGGAATTTTTAAATCAGTGCTGTATTGTCCCTGTACCCATTGATTGGTTTGTTTCTGATAGAATGAAGTTAGGAAAAAGGGTTCAGGGGCAGACAGAGTCTGAGTGCAGGCAAGGAGGTTGGGTTGAGAGAGAAAGTGAAATAACTGAAGGAGCTTATTTTAATGAGAATTAAAACACAAATGAAAACTGCATATGAATAAACCATAATGGCTTAGTGACTGAAAGATAACAGAGATAAAAGTGGTAGGCCAGGGGAATTTACTGTGCTAAGATCTCATCAAAGGTAGAATTCTGAGAAAGATTAAAAACTTAAACAAGGAAAGAAGAACAGATGAATATGTACTTTTATTTAGACTTATTTTGTCCATAGAGTAAGTGGGACAGTGACCCTAACTCACTTCAGGACCTCCAGGGCTGATAACACTTTTCCTCTCAGCTCCATCCAAAGACAGCATATTGCAAATATCTCCCCTGAATAAGGCCTTGCTTTCTCCAGAACGTCCCAGTTTTAATATGGGAGCAGAAACAGATCCTAGTCCAGCAGCACAGTAGCTGAATAGTTTTTCAATGCTCGGATTTCCAAGGCAGGCCTCCTGTAACTCATTTGTCAAAGGGAGAAGCCAATGCAGAGAAATGAAGCAGGCAGAGGGCAGCAACACTGACAGAAAGGTGAACATCCTTCCTCTTGTGCAGGCAAGCTCTGCAATGCTGCCCACGTGTTCTGTAGCACCTGTTCTTGGCCCAGAAGTGTATTTTTTGAGTTCCTTAATCTGCTTTCTGCCATTCTCAGTGCAGCCGGAGCACACACACCAGCAGCATTTTACAGGACTAAGGAGTTTGAATGCCTGGGTTTTTCCTGGTACCCATGAAAAGCTCCGTGTAAAGGACACTGATGGCTTAGGGAGGGACATAAGCAGCACCCAGGCACACTTACAATTACAATTCCATGACAGGATCAGAGACTCAGATGGTTTCAGAGTAGCAGTAGCAATGTGATAATAGCTATTTACATTGAAAATGCCATTGCTGCAGGCAGTTCCCATTGACTGCACTTGGAGCTGGGGCTGTTGCTGTAGCTACTCCACAGCTTCAGCTGCCACAACTGCTCTTATGCTTTTGCAGGGCTGATGTGAATGCAACAGACAATTTCCTGTGGACTCCTCTGCATCATGCTTGCTATAATGGACACCTGGATATTGCTGAGCTGCTGGTGAAGGCTGGAGCAGCAGTGGATGCCCCTGCAATAGGTGGTGCCACCCCGCTGATGAGAGCTGTTGAGGCCTGCAGACTGGACATGGTCTATTTTTTAATCGCTGCAGGTGCTGACATCCAAGCTACAAACAGCAATGGTAAATAGCAATGTCTCCAAAATAAGCTGTTTCTGTATTAAAAACACCTGGAACACCTGGAGAACTGTTCTGCATTTAGGATTGCTGTCAGGATTGGGATGAAGGTAACAGGTTCAGCTAGTTTTCTCCAGTGTGGAATCTTCATTGTAAAAAGTCAGCTTTCTTGGGTTTTATGTATCTAGAAAATGAAGTAACATAATTAATTACATGATTCAGGAGACTGTTGCTCCTCACAAGATAGATACAGAATTATAGGTGGCTTTAATAGAAACGTTCTATCTAGTTGTTACTATTATTTTTGAGGGAAAATTAGATTTCAGTCGTGGCCCAGAGTATAGTCTGCCGCCCATTTGAGTATAGTCTGCCACCCATTTAAGTGATTTATTTTTAGGCACAGGCAGTCCTGCTTAAAAAACTTCCTTGCTGCTCTACATGCAAATATAATTCCTGAGAAAAAAAATACTTAACAGAAAACCAAATCTGAACTGGTACCGAAGTGTTACCTCCTCACAGCAGATCCCTCATTCAGTGTTATTTCCCCTGTCTCCAGAGTAATTTAAACGGTTAACATGCACCACCTTGTAAGCTCTTGCTCTAACATAGGAAGCAACATTGCTACATAATGAGACTTTGCTTGCCAAAAAGCCTAGTAGTGAAACCCTGCCTGTAGGAGGGATGTGTATTCCTTATTTCTGATATCGTGTGGAGTTCTGATTGACACAGCAGATCAGTCTCGCAGATACTTTACAGCCAGAGTCCCATAAGAACCAGGACAGAATTTTTTCCTTTATTAAGCGCTGAAGCTGTTCATTTACACCATGGGGCTTTCCCTTGCCAGCCACAGAGCAAGCACAGGAAGAAGGAGAGGGCTCGCACAGTGCAAGGTTAGGAATGCAGACCAAGTAGCTATCTCCTAGTGCTAAATGCATTCAGCTCTCAGAGATGAAAACGACAACCTGCAGGACCAGTACATTAAGCTGTAAATGTCAGGACATTAAGAACAAAGCAACCCCTCCAAGAATTCCTGCAATATTGGGTTTCAATGCTTATTTCTGCCAGGTCTTATTTCTGCAAGCAGTGCTGATGACTGCTGGTGCTCACACCAATATCACACACGCTGCTGGTACACGGGGTGGTTAACAAAACAGTGGCCAAACTAAATTCAGTTGATTGTACTGTCATTATCCAGTTGCAATAAATCAGTGCCAAAGCTAATTTTTGTGGTTTACATAGATATTTATTTTTTTAAATACAGACAAGAGTGCTCTTGATCTTGCTCAAGTATTTGAAGATGCTACAATAATTGAACTGCTCGAAAATCAACTGAAAATTTTGGCAGAAGAACAAGAAAAAGAAGAAGCAAAGGCAGCAAAAGGTGGGAAGCCAAAACCAGCAGAGCCACCTGTGAAAAAAGAGGTATGAGAGATGGTAACAAAGGACTGATTTGCTAATAGTTCGCAGGGAGCTTCTTTCTTTCCTTTCTTTGCCACCCATTTCTCTCTAACACTGTAACTTGGGCAGCTTTGTTACAGTGAGTATTTTCAGATGCCAGTACTTGTTCTTGTCAGTATTAGAACTTGTTCACAGGGTGAAATTTGTCTTGCTGATTATACAGACTTCATATCTTGCCCACTGTATCACTGACAGGACACAGAAAAAGATTTCCTTTTCTTTTTCCCTCCTCCTGAAGTACATGCTCATCCAACTCTGTTGTGGTAAACACTGAACAAATGGTAACCATGATTTCTTAGAGCAAGCACCTCTTTCTTCACGAGATAGAAACAATACCCTTCAAACTGGTAAAAAGGTTTTTTTATTCTCCTAGTTGAACTCATTGAGACAATACCAGGCTTGCTGACTTCCTATTTTCCATCTTTGCTCATATCCTTTTTCTTCCACTGTTTACCTGAGTCCTGTTTCTCAAATCCCACACTGATGTTAACCTGTTTTATTTCTGTACGCTTTTCCTACACCCTCTGGGAGCCTTGAGCACCTCAGCATTGCCCTATTCCCAGGCTGACATCAGCCTCTGTGACCACATCCTGGCTCTCTTATTGTGGATGAGACCTTCCTCATTCACCAGTGGTGTTAGTCAGATCCAGGATGCTATTTAGGGAAAAGATACAGTTGTATCTGCATGGCTGGAAGTGTCCTCCAGCTCCTCGGGACAGCGGAATAAATATGTCCCAGTAGCTAAATGTTGGTGTGCTCCTTTCACAAATGTTTTGAATGTCAGGGACAGCACTTTCAGAGGCAGGAAGATGACGACCTTAGGTGCTTGTTTATTCCTCACCTGGAAGAGGATGGGATCACCAGTGGTACAAGGTGACTGTCCTGGGAGTCAGAAAGAGCAGTTCATATTCTGGTGCCCAAGGAGGAGAGGTGCCTTTTACCTTTCAAAAGGTTGGCCCTTGCAACTACTGATTTTAAAAAATCAGCTTTAAGAAAAGCAGATTCTGAAGGGATTAAGAAAAATACTCCCCCAGTAAACATTGTAGTAGAGTATCAGACAGAAGATGCAGGATGCATGCCTTGCTTCTGAACACGATGTATTGGTATAACTGGTACCTTCTTCCCCTTCAGTCTCCAGATGTATCTCAGCCACCTGAGGAAAACCCTGTTCCTGAAAAGATGAAGCGTCCCCGTAAGGACAGTGCTGCTTATTGGAAGTCTTTGGCAACAAAAGACAAAAATGACATCTCCTTCAGACCCAGAAAAGTATGTACAGCAGCAAAACATGAGTGCAGTTTCGTGGTAACTTAAAGGTAGTCCTTGCTGAGATCAAAACCCAGAACAATCTGATGAAATTTCCACCGTTCAACTGGCTTAGAGATGACGTGACACAGCCTGGAGAGGTTGCCACCAAACAACAGTAAACTAAAAAGTTCATGGAAGTATAATATATAATAACACATATATTTATATAAAACAAATTACTGTGGAAACCAAGCGCTTACCAGGTATTAAAATAGGATTAAAGTGGAGCCACAGTAAAATAAAAATGCAAGTGCATTTATGGTATGTATTTTTATACTCCTGCTTTTAAATGACAGGAATCTATTTGCATAGTGTGAGCACCAAATTCTAACTTGCCATCTTGATGTTACCACATGATGACTTTTGTCAGTGACAGTTACTGAACTAGATGGATCACAGCACACTAAATATTTGCTTCCTAGAGTTCAAATACTGGAAATATAACTTTTCTGTCAGGGTCGTGTTAATACTGGCTTATAAAAAATTGAGAAACAGAACAAGGTGATCACAGTGAGGTAATTTTTATAATATTTTTTTCTCCTTAAAAAGGAAAAGAACACCACTGCTGGCTGAGCAGTTGTGTTTGGAGTTTTTTTATCATTTCCCTGACCCTGATTTGTGCTAGCTTCTACAATGGTCTCAGAGGACTGAGGCTACATAGCTGATGACTCTACAGCTAATTACTATTTTCTACTCTGAGGATCGTGAGCCCGAGTCAGTAATTTAAAATAATTACCTTAAGATCTTCTTTCCCACATTATCTATAATCAGCGTCCATGGCATGTTACAGATTGGAAGTGACAACAAGAGAATCTCTGTTTATACACACAAACTGGTGACCTATCTTCTTCTGGGAGGCCACACTGCTTCTTCTCTATGTCTCATAGTGGAAAGGAGTGATAGAACACACCTCTGTTTGGCTAACAGCATCTTCTTAATGCTCCTGTTGCAAAAGTCACATCCAAATTAACTACAAATACCTTTATGTTGTAGGTATGGAGCCCTGATCCCACAGCAAAAGAGCTTGCGGAAAAGCGAGAATTACTCCGTGAACGCGCTACTCTTTGTGGTCACATGGAAGATTTTACAACCCTCTTCAACAGAAAATTTAAGAATTAAGCACAGCATCTGGAAGAAGCTACTTCAGCACATATTTTGAGGAGACAAAGATGTACAAGGCTACTCTTTTGCAAGGAAGAAATTGTGCAGTGCTCAGTAAATATATCTCAGTTATGATAAAAGAAAATAATATCAAGTTTTTCCTCTATAGATTAGGTTGTTTACACACAATCTTTTGTTGAGGGCTTAGTCTGGAAAAAAGGCTTATCCTCATGTGATTCTAAGTCTTGGAGCTGGCTCAGTATTCTTCATGGAATAGCCACTGTTGTGACACACACCTGTCCTTTGTAAAGGTGTGGCTTTATAAGACTCCCTTTACCCCAACACAAAACTTTTTCCTGGAATATACATTACCCTTCTACTTGAAATATATAGATATGAAGATAGCATTCAATAATTAGCTAAGACAGCAATGTTCTGGGTTGTCTTTAGAGGCAACAGAGAGTTCAGAATTCACAGCCAGGCCTCTCACTGCCTACTGTACTTATTTTGTGTTCTCCCATTCATTTGCAAGAGCGCATGCGAGACCTGAAACTGCTTCCACCCAAGGGGCACATATTGTTTTCGTTCTGATTTCTTGAAAGGATAATAATCTGTAGTCCATTTGCCATGTCTCCCACAGACCCTTGTTATCTCTCACATGAAGGAGGGGGTCTCGTAGGGGGTGGTGATGGAGACCTACACTGCAGAGTTCCAAGCCACTGCGATCATCGAGTCCAACCTTTGGCCACTGTGTCAACAAGAGTGCCACATTCAGTCTTTTCTTAAACACCTCCAGGGATGGTGACTCCACCACCTCCCCGGGCAGCCCATTCAAATGTTAACAACCATTTCCATGAAGAAATTCCTCCTCGTGTCCAACCTGAATATGTATCTCTTTGTCCTCCAGGTAATTTTTCCTAAGCTCTTCCAATCTGCCAGTGTTATTAACCAACACTATTCTGGGGCATCCTGAATTGAGGTTATATTCATTGTTCCCAATTTTTTGCTTCTAGCTTCTTTCTAAGAGATTTATCTTGCTCCATCACCTCTTGAATGGCCAATTGAAGCAACTGATTCCTTTCCCATTCCTTCTGAATCACTTCTGGTTCAGCAGCTCCCTGTGAACATTCCTGAGAGCTGCAAAGCTTTCACCAAAAATGACCCTCTGAGGGTTGTCGTGACTTTTCTCCTGAAGAAAAATGTTCCAACAGGTGTGGACCACACTGATCACTCCACCACAGCCAAGGGATCCTGTCTGTGATGCCAGTTTAACATTATGACCCACCTCTGAGGCCGGGTAATGGAGGCTCTTGTTAATAGATCTCTCAGGGTGAATCAGAGTGAAACGACACTGAATGACCACTGTATGATTTTTATCTGTCAGCATAAAACTTCTGCTGCTGGCAGATGACCGTAAATAACAAAAATAGTAGTGCTTCAGTTAAGTCATAGAAGGCAGTATGGGCAAGGAGCCCATGAACAATTGTAAATGAAACTGCATCTCTGAAATCAGAGGGAGAAGCAAAGGGGCAATTTGCTGAACAGTAGCTGTCAAAATAAAATCAAGCAGCAGTTAGAAATTATACTGTAGGGTAAAACTGCGTTTCTGGCAGAGTTCTGTCATGAAGATTACCTAGTGCAGTTCGCAGCCTTGACATGTCCAACAAGGCTTTTCCTGGTTCTTAGTATAACGTTGAGCAGCACACCATTTCTTGTGGGATCCTCTACTACCTGTGTCAGGAAGGGATCAGCAAAGCTTTCCAAGAACCTCCTGTCTGTACTTTGCTGTGTTGCTTCTCCAGCAGCTGTCAGAGTAGTTAAAGTCCCTCACAAAAGGGGAGAACCAGGACCTGTGATACTGAGGCTGCTTTGAGCATCCTGCATTGTGGCATCACAGCGGTGCTGGAATTAGGAGACTGTGTCCTGTGCAGGACACCCACCTGGGTCCCTAAGGGGATGGGGGGATAGGAAAAGCTGCTTTGCCTGCTTCCCTCACCGTCAGACTACCCCGGGACAGCGTGACACAGAGAGCAGCACTGTGGGCACACAGCCCCTCAGCCAGGGGCACCACCTGAGCAAGTGACATCCCTGGTGCCCCTGGCCCAGCAGGCCAAGGACAAGGGCACAGCGGGGCATCCCGAGGCTGTGCAGTGCAGCAGGGATGCTGGCACAAGGCTTGGCAGGTCAGGGAATGCCATGTCAGGGGCCCCAGACGTGGTGAGGCAGAGGCAGACAGGTCAGCATGTTCTCCCCCTCCCTGCCCGCCCCGTGGGCCTGGGGACATGGGGACAGCGGGCTCAGATGGGGCTGTCCTCACAGGGCAGGTGGCAGCTGTCAACATCAGCCCCCACGATGGCCGCCAGCAAACGATTGACACTGAGCAGTTCAGAAAGGCCAAGCTGCGTGTGGAGAAGGCCATTAAGGTGACGGCTGTGATTTCACACCGCCCCAAAACGCCCCGCACTTGCATTTTTGCACTTGTGGCTCAGGAGAACCGAGCCGGAGGAGCGGAGCGGGGCAGGCTGAACTCCCCGCTCTCTCCCCCCGCAGGAGAAGAAGATCTTCGCAGTGCACGGCCCTTACCCCATCATCCGCCGCCTGCTGCGGGCCCGGGGCTGGGTGGAGAGGAGGCTCCCCCGCCATGGCAGACAGCCGAAGCAGCAGCTCGGCGACCAAAGCAAACAGCAGCTGGAGAGGAGGGCGAGTGGTGCTGGTGATGAGCAGGAGGAGGCCGTGCTGAACTCTGGCTACTCTGCTGGAGACCAGTCGCTGCCATGGTTCCTTCACCTGGTGCTCGGGCAGCCCGAGGAAGCTCAGCCCCAGACAGCTCAGCCGCAGGCAGTTTTGCCACCGATCATAAGCTGTCGTCTGGACAGGGGGCCTGTGCCACCGCCCCGGGGAGCCGCCAGCAGTCCCTGTCGACCTCCGGGCGGTTCTGCCGAGAGCCAGGAGCTGCCATGGCTCCTTCACCTGGTTAGGCAACCCGAGGACGCTCAGCCCCAGGAAGCTCACACCCAGGAAGCTCAGCCCAAGGCAACTCCGGCCCCGATCACTAGCCGTCCCCTGGATAGGTTACCACCGCTCCAGGGAGCGTGCAGGGGACCCTGGCGACCGCCGGGCTCTTCTGCCGAGAGCCAGGGATTGCCGCAGCTCAGTCAGCCGGCTGGGCAGCCCCAGGCAGCTCGGTCCCACACAGTTCTGCCGCCGATCAGTGCCCGTCCTCCGGTGAGGGGGCCTGTGCCACAACGCCGGAGAGCCCGCAGCAGCCCCTGGCGACCCCCGGGCTGTATTCCGGCTCCTGCAGGACTTCCCTCCAGGCCAGTGCGCCTGCCTGAGCTGTAACAGAGCACCGGCACCCCCGGCTCCTGCCTGGGACGGAAGCAGCACCCCCCAGCTCCCAAGAGAAGACCTGGGACACAGAGACAACCCCACGAGGTGACAGCGCCCTGCCCGTCCTGGAGGCTGCCTCCCGCGCGAACGAGACCGCATTGCTGCGCCGCGGTACCCGCCTCAGCCCTCACACCTGCTTTAACAGACTAACGTGAGAAAGAGCCTGGCTTGGACCTTGTGTGTGTGGGAGATACGGACACAGCTGGGGATGAGGCTGCAGGCAGGAACTGGGGCTGCCGGGGCAGCTCCTCTGCTGGGATACAAGCAGAGGAGGCAGGAAAAGCTGCCTCCACTGCTGCCTGCCAGACAGAGCTGTGGCAGTGGTGACACTGCTGCACCCCAGCACTGGGAACCAGGTCAGGCATGGGGGGCTGGCAGGGCAGGTGCCTCCTGCAGTGCCTGGGGGGTGGCAGGAGGAATCCCACCCTGTGTGTGTGCCAAGAAAAGAAGTGGGTGCTTCAGCCTGGCAGCAGGTGGGGATCAATGGGCTGGCAGAGGGGAGTTGGGTGTCCAGAGGGTTTCCTGTGGGCACTAGGGCTCCTGGGGCTGCTCAGATGTGCAGGAAAGGAGGTGGGGGGCAGTGCAGAGGTGGGGGACCCTGGGGCAGTGCCAGCTTGCAGGTTGGAAGGGACTGACAAGGTAACCCCCCCTTGTTACAGAATCACAGAATGGGTCAGGTTGGAAGGGACTGCAGGTGGGTCATCTGGTCCCCCACCTCTGCTCAAGCAGGGTCACCCCAGAGCACATGGCACAGGGCTGTGTCCAGACGGTTCCTGAATATCTCCAGAGAGGAACACCCCTCAGTCTCTCTGCAAGATCTGTTCCAGTGTGCGGAGCGAGTCCTTCCTCAGAGGTGGCACTGGCATTGCTGGGGCAGCTCCTCTGCTTGCAGAGAGCAGACAGGATCCCATGGCTCCCCAGTGCTTGTGCCCACCAGGCACCAGGCCTGTGCCTGCTCCTGTTCCCCAGGAGGGCCGGGCCAGGCCCCTCCTGCCCCTCTCTGCACTGGGCAGACGTGGCTGGTGCATGATACATCAGCTGCAGAGAAAGGCTCTGGTGTTTCTGGCAGAGGTCTGACAAGATCAGCTGGTAGAGTTCTCTGCTGTTAGAACCGGTTCCTCAGGCCTCCTCTCTGCAAGAACCACAAAGTTCTCCACACTGGGGAACGCTTGCTGCATTAAGGTACAGACCATTTTCTGCTGGCTGCATTCCTCTGGGCCACTGTGAGCAAGTGGAAGAGAACTCGGATGCAAAGGGAAAAAAGTGAACCTGGCCAGCTGCAGGGGCCATCTCCTGCACCAGTTTGGACCATGTACCCATAGGTTTGTTGGTGAGTAGCCCCTGAAAAAGTTGTTTGGCATCATCCTTGTGCCTTCTCATCCCAGCCAGAACAGGCTGCAGACTCTCCCAGTCTTCACATGTTGTTCCACAAAAAGAAAGGGAGAAGAGCCGATTTTAATGATGCTTTGATGTCTACCACTCAGTCTGAAAATCCAGTGCTCAGAAAACATTTTTGCATGACTGGTCAACTCATTCAGGTGCCAGTGGCCCAGAAGCAGAAGTCAGAGCAAACAGAGGGCTTGGCTGGAGTCAGGAAGAATCTTTCAAGACTGTCCTTGAGGGTGGCCATGAGGATTCATTTAGAGACTCCCCCTTGTACATCAGAAGTGGAGTAGGAGAGTCTCTTGCTTGAAGCAATGATAGCAGCATAGGAAGATTTTAGGGATGTGACAGCAGGTGTCACAAGGAGAGTCAAAGGATGAAGCTTCAGAAGTTAAAATGGCATCAGCAGAAAGAAGGGTATTGAACAAAGGTCTGGAAGCAAGCTGTGAGAGAGGAAGAGACACTGTGCTAATGGACTGGTTATGGAAAAGCTGAGGGATCATTTGGTGGATGGTTTTAAAGGGGCCCAAGGTAGAGAGAGAGAGACCTTGATAATAGAGAGGAAAGCTCTGCTCTCCAAGTGAGAGATCCTTCTGGGAAGCTGACTCAGTTGTGTCAGAAAATGTACTGAGAACAAGGAAATTTGCAGGTAGGAGTTCAAACAGATTACTACTGTGACTCAGTCTCTTGAGATGGGTAACACAAGCAAAAAATAAATCAAAGGGGAAACCAGTGCAGGAAAGTTAAGCAGAGACAGAGCAGCAATGAAAAAAGGAAGGGAAAGATGAACTCTGCACACGTACACAACCTAAGGCCAGAGGAGTTGTATGCTCGTGCTGGTTCACAATCAGGCTGTCATCTAACCTTAGTCACACTTTGTGATTTGCCTTTGAAGTTCAAACACTTGTGAAGCCTTCAAGGATTGTTTCAAACTACCACAAGTACCTCAGGCTGGCTGTTCCTGCCACCTCAGAGTGCTTCATGTCCGGGTGGATTCACGCACACCTAATTCCTCATTTCATCCATGCCCCCATCCAGGCAGCCCTCACTGAAATGCAAACATGCACAACGAGTCCCTTTGCTCAGTTCCTTGTTCCCAACACTTCCCTAAGCCTCCGTGGAGTTTCCCCAGTTTGCCTCTACTAAGGCTGTTCAAGGAGGAAGATGTGATCACAGTTACCTGGTGCTAAGCAAACAGGACACCAAATCATCACTTTGTACCACAACAGCTTCAGTAAAAGGCACAAAATAACACATAGGTGACAAAAATTTCCACTCACCTCGGCCCTCAGATTAATTTTACAGGCTTCCTACATCCAGTGCATGTAGTGTTCTCAATTTATCATATATTTCACTAAATATGTATTTATGACTGAAATGCAAGAACATGTTTTTTCCTTTCCATTTTAAACACATTTACCATTCAACTGGGTTTTTCTGAAAGGCAACTTGCAACACAAATACTGTCCTAGTTCCAGTAATCTGTGCTCATATGCTAATGCAAAACAGACAAAAATTCCACAAAGTGGAACTCTTGGGCTGCTGTAAGTACAGTGGAGCTAATAAATATATTTACAGCTTAGAACCTTTAAAGGGCCCCTGAATAACCCAGCTTTATCAATTGTTTGAGACTGAACCCCAGGAAATTTAATTCAGCATTACTACTGCCACAAACGTCTTGCCATAGCTCCAAGGAACACCTCATATTAACAAATCAGGGAAGAGTTTCAGCAAGAGGAATTGTATTGACGTTAATGGGCTGGAGGAAGGAGGATGTCCTCATCCCTAAGTAAGGGCTTCACTTCCTACCCCCAAAATGAACTTGACTAAGGCAAGGCTAAATCATGGTGTGTTGGCATTATAAGGCCTGGAGACCTCCTGGAAGAAGTAAAAAAAGTAAAATAAAGTAGCAGAGTATTTGCTGAGTGTGATCTTACAGAAGAATGAGGTGAGTACATCCTCTCCTACTACCAGCAGTGCCTGTACAACCCAACAACTCCTCCTGTGGCACAGGGATTGCAAGGCAATCAAACACTGGAGCTGCTGCAACTGCTGCAGCCTGTGACATGCTGCTTACAACAGAAACAGAGCCCAGGGACCCCCAAAGGCAGGAGAGCTGTAGAAACACAGAAAGCAGTCTATAACAACAGGAATCTGCTAGTTTTGTGCAGTGCAGCTCCTACCTTGTGACAGATGCCAGAAGAAGCCTGGCACATCACGGGGAATTGCTGTTGAGCTGTGCAACCATTACACAGGACCAACAGAAACATTCACATGAGCCAGAACTAGTTTCAAATTGCCTATTAATTCGGGATGCCTGTCAGCAATTGTTATCTGATGGGCCAGAGTGAGCTGGCATCTTCTACGGAGGAAAAAAAGAAATCAAATATAAAAATTACTTAAAAGAAATAGCTAAAGAATCATTTCATCATGACTGTCATCCCCTTGTCCCTTTTAACCCCCCCTTCACAATGCCTGATTCCTCCTGGGAGCACTCCCCTCTCAGCTTGCTGGAGCTGCTTGGCCCCTTTCTTCCCACACCATTTTCCCCTGTCCCAGCTGAGGGGGTCACACTGGGAAAGGTGCAGGGCCCCCCTCCCAGCTGGCTTGAGCTGCCTGTGAATTGCCAAGAGCTGGGGGTATCCCCTCCCAGCCCAAACATTCAATGCTTTCTTCCTGTCACCGTGTGACTCTGAAAGCTTTAAAGCTTTTCTGGGTGAACAGATTTTAATTTATCGGTAAACAAGGAATATCCACCTTCTGACAGTCAGACCTCTGTGTACTGACAGGCACTACCTGCATTTGGAACACTGATTTGCATCTTTTTGTAAACGAGTTTGCTGAGGCCAGGCTTGTGCAGTGTGCTTTCAGTGTGGGAGGAAGCTTTACCTGAATGTAAAAATATTCAGTGAAAATGAATTTCAGAGACATATATTGCTGTGCTTCCAGCAGCCAATCTTAATGTGACTCTTCAGCAGTCACAGCAAGATCTGAAAAATGCTGAAATATGGTCCTTTTAAATAAAATTTTCATGGGGTATGTAATCAAAAGTTTAAAACTGACCATTTTCTGTCACTCTCAAGATAGGGTTATAAATAAAAAAACCCCAAAACCAAACACAAAAACCAACCCCACTTCATCCTTAATATCTCTGTTCTAACAGACTTTTGAGACTTACCATCAATAGTTTTCACTAAAATTAATAACAACAACTCTGTGGGCTTTGGGCAGTTCTGTTTCCTTGACTCTATTTGCATGCTTATCCAGTCAGAAAAGACAAACAATTGCTCATGACAGGTCTGACCCATCACCACCAAACGCCTGAGCTGCAAGGCTGAATGTTAACTACTGCCTGTTTACAGGGAATGCTTGCAGCAGTCTCAGGGGCTTGGGAGAGGTTGGATCACTCCAGTCAGTGGCAGAGCCCTGCGCAGAAGAGTGGGTTTGGTATAAATCCCCACTGATGAGCTCTTTTTGCTTTGGTCCTGGTGCTAATTGGGGAGCCTCAGAGTGCCATTACACATGTGCTGGGCACAGGGTAAAGCAGGATCCTTGCTAAACTCCTAGATTTAAAATCCTGCCTGAAGCTTCAGAAGAGTTTTATGAGATGTCATAACCACCATTCAACCCCACGTGCCATCGTTTGTGTCCAGTCGCCTGTGGCCCAATGTGGGGTACTGCCTCTGAAAATCACCAACGGCACAGGATTTCTCCCAGACCAAAGCTGCCAGCAACTGGGATTCTGGCTGCCCTTGGAGCCCCAGATGCACCCTCCGAGCTGAGGCCGAGACCCTGCTGGGGGCCTGAATTTTTTTCTCCAGGGAAAAAAGCCAGCATTCCCTTCCAGTCACCTGTGGCCTCAAGTTGGGTGTAGCCTCCGAACATGATGAATGGCACAGGATTTCTCCCAGTTCATTTACCTCACACTCTGTACCTTGTGGCCTGGCTTGGTACCACATAAAACATGCCTGAGAGACTCTCCATAGCCCTAAGCTTATCTTACAGCCACTGACATTTTCAGGCTGAAACTTGGCTGCAGCAAGAAACTGTGGTGAAGAGGGGCCTGAGTCCAGTTCTGGTATGGCGCTCCTGATCCAACACCTGCTTGGGAATCTTGTGTTAAAGAGGCACTAGAAGAAAACAACAACTATGCAGGTCAAGCTTTAATACCTCATCTCATCACCTGCCTCTCCTTCATGCTTTGAAGGAGGTACATTCCCTCCCTGCACCTCCCTTCCTCCTAATCAGAAGCACTGCAAAGACCTCCTAAAAGTGTGGAAGAAAGAGGAGGAAGGATGGCACCATGGCAAACACCATCATGGCACAGCAATGCAAAAAGACCATTCCCCTTTCTTTAGGAGTAAAAAAAAGCCTTGCAATTCCAAAAGGCTTACACTACAGCAGCTGAGACATCAGTACTGTTTCACTGGGTTCTCTGCCCAGGGTCCCGACAACATTCAGAAATTTGCCTGGAAGCAATAAACTAAGCCAAAAAAATTACAGTACAAGTGAAAGACACAACTGAAAGTCACATCTAAACAGGCAAGACACAGTGCCAAAGTAGTCAGCAGCCTGGTGGATATTTTAGGCTATTTAATCCTTCAAATATATGCCAAATATCTACCTGCAAGCCCTCACCAGGCAGCTTTGCTTCAGTGAGGGGTTCACTCCAAAGAAAAGAAAATCTTGGTACCTTCCTTCCACTGGAGCTTCTAAAAACATCAAGTTAAATAATTATTTAATACTAATAATTGCAATACAATGCAAATAATTGGATCCCTAACAATTCTGTTTCGAGGAGGCCGGAAGAGCAAGTAGCTCCTGCATCCATAAAGCTGAATTATTTTGTGAGGAAATCCCCTGTGTGTGAGGTCTGCTCCTGGGGGCTGGAAGCACCGTGGTGATGATGGCACAGGGGGGGAAAGGAGCGGTTTACCCACATGCCATGAAAAAAGTCACTGTCAGGGGAAAGATTCCTCCACAAGGCTTTTGCCTTGGCTGAGCAAGAGGGACCCAGCATTTTGCATGCTCTATTTTCCTCCCAGCCCAGAGCAGGGCTTGGGGCACAGATGTCAATCTGGGCTGCTTTCCGCCTGCCTTGAAAATATTTATCTGCTACATTTTCCTTCTGCCAGCTGACAGGAGAGAGGTCCTGGTGCAGAGCACAGGCCAGAAGGACAGAACTCTGTTTGCGTTCCTCCCAGTGCAGCAGCGGTGCAGGGCCGAGCCCTCGGCACTGCCCGGCTGGGGAGGAACCGGGGGAACACGCAGCCACCTCTGCCCTCACCCACCACCCGCGGGTTGCTCACGCGAATACAGAGGAGGAAGATTTTTCTCCCCAGTTTCTGGCCACTGCTGCAGGATTTTCGCTGCAATGTTTTCTTCCGATCTCTGCTGCCCTCTGGTGATGCACGGCCGAGGCAGAGAGGAGAGCCCTTCTGCGGAGCCAAAGCCTCAGTTTTTGCAGCAAAATCTCACTCTCACCCTCATTAAAACACCAGCATAGGCACAGCTGGTTTCAGTCTTCTTTGTCCCCAAAACAAACTCTAAAGTCACTCGGTGAAGGATTTCTTGTCTAATAGCACCACGGGGAATTCACTGAGAAGTTAATTCATCCTTATTACCTCACGTCAGGTAAATACTGGTTTAATCAATCTACAGACTTCAGCATTAATTAAAAAAAAAAAAGGTAGGATGAGGGTTAAAGACACTTGACTTTCTCTCTGCATCAGGAGTCATTCTGAGAAACTTAGCCCTATCCACTGCTGCTTACAGCCCCACATTTAGATCAGACATCTATTTCCCATCAGCAACTCAGGGAAGGGGCTGCCTCTCACACGGTCGTGCCCAGACCCTGTGCAGGACTCTGGGGAAAGACCCAGGGGAGGATATTCTCTAATGCCTGCCTGATGTGCTTTCCAAATAAGTTAAGGCAAAACTTATATAGAGATAAATGCTGTGACAAGCAAGCAGGGATGGACTCAGATTGCTGCATATTCCAACAGACTTCATTTTGTTCCGAGCTCCGCTGTTCCCATCACCTGCTGCAAAACAGATCTTTAAACCACGCGCAGACTGCTCTGCCTCTCCTGCATGTGCTGAGACCAGTTGAGAGGAGAGAAAAAACAACTCCATTAGGCAGGCTCCTGGCTGCAGAGGCAGACCTGCTTCGAGCCTGCTCCTCCGCTGCCTCTCAGCATCCTCCGGGACGATCTCCATGGCTCAGTGCTGCTCCGCAGGGCCCAGAGGGAAATGCTTCCCTAAAGCACCCACCGGAGAGCTGAAAATTGCCAGCAGGCTATTCCTGTGCCACTTCACTTAGTCACGATAGGGCGGCAACGCTGCCCTGCAGATAACACACCGACCCAGAAATCCAGACCCTTGGTTGCCTGCTGCATCTCTAGGAACGATCGCTCCATTCCTCGATGCTGGAATTCCCGCCTCTGCAAAGTGAGGGCATCATTTCCACTGTAAAGCGGAGTGAGAGCTCTTGGTAACAAGATTTATGATTATTGAGGAGTTATTTAGTACAGCTTTTAGATCCTGCTCCTTTGGTTTTGCTTCGCGGACTCCGTGGCTCCTGCCGCTATTACTGGTTAACTCACACCGGCCCTTCGGCACCTTCTGGCCGCGGTGTTTCTGGAGGAGGATCCTGGCACTCAGAGCTGCACAGAGAGAGGAGCATCAGCCATGATCACCAGGGGATTTACAGCCTAAATTGGATCTTGAATATAACCTTGTTTCTTTCTTTTTGTATTATCCCCTTGGACCGGGTGCTGGCAACAAGCAAAAACCACAACCACCAGTGTCATATTTAACGCACGTGATACTTAAGAGGGTGAAACAGCTTTCTGTGATAAGCCCTGTGAAAAGTAAGAGGTGACTGTAGCTCCTAAAGTAGATTATTCCTGATCAGTCCTGATGCTTTTATGACTTGTGGCCTGTTCAACACCCCTTGTGAGCTCTGCTGCCCTGTGCTGTCCAGCACTGCAATCCCAGGGGAGTGATGGGTTATGCAGTGGAGGGTTTCTCTGAGCTGATGCATATTTTGATCCTTAATGAGGCATTTTAAACAACTGTGCTGCAGGGTAAAGAGAGGTGCCTTGTCCAGGTTATGGTGTTTGGGTTTAGGAAAGGAGGTGGGTTAATAGCAGGTAAAGGCACCTTCTGTCTCCAAGACCGTTCTAGGTTGCGTTATTTGGATAGCAACAAGCAATTTTCCCCTTCAGTAAAATCTATACCATTTGGCTCAGTGGGATTGACAACTAATAATTAAAAAAAAAATTGAAAACCGAGTCAATGTGCCAGAAGCAGACTGCCTGTACATCCTTTTTGTGTGGATGTGTCTGAGCACACGAGGGACAAGAACGTGAGTCACTGAAGGGGAAGGTCTCGGGAAGCCCACATCGACATCGAATCATTCAGCAGCACTTCTGCTTTGTTTATGCAGTTGTCATTTGGCCACGGTCACAAAACCCAGTCTCCAAGCAGCTGAGCTGCCAGTTTGTGGTCCTGTATGAAACAGCACAGACTCAGGGACAGCGCTGCCTGTGCTTTGCCTCCCTGGTCCCCCATATCTGAATCACACTGGGTAGGTTGGGAGGCAATGCTGCAGGATTCTCTGTTTGCTAATCCTAGCAGAGACAGCGAGCCACCCCCAAACCATCATCCTACCCTACAGCTGCTTTTAGACTCAAATCAAAACCCAAACACGAGGTCAGTATTCCACTTCTAGACCCAAAAGCCAGGTTTCCATTCAAACACTTTTGTTTCACTCCAAATCCCATTCAAAAAGCCACACTGGACAGACGGTGTCTGCAGACAGGAGACATGAAAACGCCTTTGCCATGGGGGGAGTTTGTGGACATTGGAGCCTCTCCACAGCACCACTGGACCTTTGCTGTTCAGGATGCAAATAATCATCACTGAACTGCACTGACAGATTTAGATTTTCATTTGCTTGGAGAGAATGGCCAGTTCTTAATAAGGTAATTAAAGGTCCTCTTTAATAAACCAACACAAGACATTTTATGCCTCCTGGCTAGTGCCCAATGGAATGGAAGTTCAGATAAACACACTGACAAAGAAACATCCATTTTATCTAATGCTTATTGACCAGATTTTAAAAGCAGTAGACTGCTGCAGGAATCCTCCTGAGAACTCACTGCTGCTGTGCTGCTGGGGGCTGGCTCCACATTTTGGCTCGCTCTGCTCTGCCGGCATTCAGAGAGCGCCTTCGCAGCCTCCCATCTCTCCAGTGAGAGATCAGAGCTTCTCCAGCTTTCCACTTCCCGCTTCCAGCCCTTGCTGCGACAGTGGCTGAGCTCAGTGTGAGCCAGCCTGCCTGAAAACACACAGAAAGGCTCGGCTTATCGCTGCTGAAACACAATGCTCTGTGCTCCTCGTTAGGGTGCTGTGCTAATTAATATATCAGAGGGGGTTGTTGGGAGCACACACTGATTAACCACGAGCCCGGCAGAGAGGGACTGGGGGGGAGTGTGATGCTGGAGCTGGTTTCTTTATTTAACTCCAAATCTTTTTGCCTCCCTACAGCAGCAGCTTTCTGCCTGCGCTTCTCTAACACTCTCTGTCACAGCCCCAGGCATCACAACAACTTTGATTTCTTAAAGACAGACACAAACTATATTTGTACTGAATTATTTTTACCCACAGATATCACAGATGTGAAGACAGTACAAGAAGTGAGAGTATCTTAACAAAACCAACCCGCCACACTCAGCCCCAGCATTTCAAGATGCTTGTGAATAATCTGGAGATTTTGGGTCAACCAAAAGGCTGTTAAATTATATCCATGAGGATCTCTTTCTGAATTTCTAGTGTAGCTGGATGGCAGAAGCACAGTGGCCTCTCTCCTGATGTAATTTTTGCTGGAAAACAGTCTCGCAGTTTCTGCTACCTGCTGTCATCCTTCTTTTGGCTTTGCTGTATTCCTCATGCCTTCCTATCTCATCACAACAACTGAAATCTATTTGGCCTGCCTTGCTTCACCTCTTTTCTGCATCTCTCCCTCTCCCAGGCTGTACATCATCCTGGCTTCCCCTTCCCTTCCCCGAACAGGCACCATCCTGGTTTTCTCCTTCACCCTAAGTGGTGTTTCCACTACATCACTTCCAGCTCCGTATGCTTCTCCCTCTTGCATCTGCCTCTTGCTCCCCATGGTTATCTTCTTTTTTTGGCCCTCCTTTCACTAAAACAGGCAATATTCCCGCACTGGAGGAAGCGCTCAGTGCAGTCCTTGGGCACGGTTTTGAATTCCCATTGCTCACAGTCTCCTTCAGTTACCCAAAAGGGAGCTCAGCAGATAAGTTTTCAGCTGCCAGAGAGAAAAAGTCCTCAGGAGGATTCTCTATTTCTGTCAAAAGCTTCTCCGTTGCTACCACCACATACCCAGATCATATATCCTAATATTTTTCCATGGGAAAAGACAAGTCAGCCAGAACCTTGTGACTTTCAAAAAGCCATCACTGATTATCTCGCAGTTGCAATCAGGAATGCCTCGAGGAAACTTGTACTTCTGAATGCAGCCTGGGCACACGCAAAGATTTCCTGTTGGCAGGATTAAAATCTGCGTTTGTGCTGCCAAAATGCAAATGCCACTGTGGGCCAGCTGAGAGCACACCAATAGCTCCAACACTTTAAATAATCCAGATGTGTGATTGACTGGTGTTGCCCGATTTGTGTGTTGGGTTCACACCTGCAGATCAGACCGGCAGGATGTACCTGGAGCTTGTGTCAACACCAACATGCACATGTTTAGCAGGGCTGCTGGCACACAGAAGGAAGCAGGTTTGACCATTGCCACCACGCTGTATTTCTGAAAAGTCAAACACCACGCACTGCATTTCCTTTGGGGAGTTTAAAAGCTCTGATCCTTACAGCTCCACAAAGCACTGGGAGGTGAGGAAGGGAAAGCACAGGAAGCAACAAAACCACCCGTCACTGCTTGTGCTGCTTCCACGTCCATTTTCACCTGCAGCTCCTTTCTCCTGGCTCTGGGTTTGACCGTGCTCTGCAGACATGAGGAAGCACAATGCTCCAAGGTGAAAAAATCAGCACAGAGTGAAATGGTCATGGCCTTCCTGCTTCCAAGGAAGTTCAAGACTCCCACCTTTGTCGGGGTGGTGGCTCCCCAAGGTCTGTGATCTGCAGGGCCAGACAAGCTCCATTATGGGGCTCAAAGCTGGTTAGATTTGGCCCCTCCTGCTCTCACTTGTTGGCATTGCCAAGCTCTGTCTCCGCTTTGTGCCCACCACGAAAGGACGCAAAGCTCTGGGAGCTCAAGTGGCCCCTGTGGCCAGCACAGTGCAGGTGAGAGGCTGGAGCAGACATATCCCAGAGTGTGGCAAACCACACACAAGGACTTGGCAAAGCCATGAGAGCACAGTAACTTCAGCTGGAAATTGCAACACTCCATTCCAATGGAAGGATATCTGTCACGAGCATTTACCAGAGCCCTGGATGTCTGCTCTCCTGCCCTAACACTCCAGCATGTGCTGTAAAGTGAGTGTTACCGCAGAGGAAGGTGCATCTTTGCAATCACCCCCATATGGTCGAGCTTCACCTCCCTTTAGGGAAGGTGTGATCCCAAGGATGACAAGGATAACAGGCATCTCGAAACTGCCTGGGTTGGATCAGGCTCTGTTTGCCCAACTACATATCATGAAAAGGTACCAAGAAAATCCCTTCTTGAGATTGCCTGCAAACTGCCATATACACAATCTACATTTACATATACATATAAAAGCTTAATATATATGTAAACTATATTTACATACAAACATATGTTAAAGCCTTTGGTAGGGTTGAATGATCCCTACAGGCTGAGCTATTTGAATTTCTCAGGGAAAGACTTAGGCTGCACTAGGGATGTTAAGCTTAAGATATTTATATGAAAAAAAAAAAATCTGATTTTTCAATAGCTGAAATTCTTAAGTCCTTAATCAGGTTAGAGGGATTTAGAAGTTAGATCAATATCTCATCACACGGAATATAGAATTGGTTTTTTTCTAACTGCCTACACTAATGATTTTAAAAGGAAAGAAAATCCTACCATTTTAGCAGACTTCTCCAAGTCCACACAAGACACTCTGGCAGCCGTGTGCCACCCTTCTGGTTTCCAAGAGCTCTGTGGCTGTTCCAAGGCATTACTGCAGAAAACAGATGTATTTTTATGGTAATCGATTTAACACCTTTGACATTGTTTTGTAACCACCTTGGATCCCAATATGCTTCACAAAGCTGCGGAGAGAGGTGAAGGCTGACGAGTCTAAATTTAAGGAGCAGGAAACCTGACTCACTGCTGGCACTGCCGCCAGCTCCCTGCAGGAGTGGGTAAATCACCCGGGGTGTCTGTGCAGCACCTCAGCCTCGCCCAGGAGCCCTTCTCCCTTCAGCCATGTGCTTCAGGAGACATTTCTAGCGAGCAGGTGAGCGTGAGAAAGCTGGTGGCATCCATGAATGTCTCCATGACCTGCTGCAGTGTGTCCTCACCCATCTTCTATGGCCACACAAGGAAGTGTGATCTTTTGGTCAGCCTGTGGGTGGCCAGGCTGACAAAAGATCAGCATGACAGTGTTGTGTGGGCAGGCCAAACCTAAACTTTGTGCTTTGCTTTAGGCAACCACTTCTAAATAATAGTGAAAATTAACCCTTCAAAACAAGCAAATAGCCTTTTCAACCACAATTAAAAACCTGGGGGTATTTTTAGTTTCTGCTTCAATTATTCTACATTTCTAATGGTAAGCTAGGAAAGGGGAGCATATAGAGATACCTGAGTTTTGATATAAAGTTGTATTTAATTTTCAGAGATCCAGAGGTTGTTTAGTAACCTCTAAAAATTGAAAATGGAAACATTTTGATGAGCATTTTTGAAAGACAATGAGAAATCTAGAGATGACTTTCCTCTGGCCCTGCCCTTAGCTGGGACAAACCATGGCTGCCTGGGGCCACGAGAGTTGTGGAGCATCACCCTGCAAGCAGCCACAAGAGCCTCTGGGTCAATGTATGTCTCAGTGGCACTGTTTGTATTTGACAAATTCTCTACTTCTGAGACCCACACATTGTGGTGACCCTTTCCTATGCTACGAGCATTAGTCAGAGAGGCCTTTCTGGAGGGAGGAAACTGGTGGTGAGTGAAAAATAACATCTGCAAGGTGATGTTGCTGCTGAGATTTCTGCACTGTGACTTCTGCCACATCCAGAGCCAGCAGAGCTCCTTGGAGACAGACTCCTCCAAAGCCATCTGCTTGTGCTACCTCACACACCTCGGAGGGAACAAGCAGAAATCCACCACAGCTCCCCTGCCCCCTGGCCAACAGCCCAGAGCCAATAAAGGCTAAGCCCAGCCAAGGAGATAAATATCATGCTGGAAGACCAAAGCCCTCACTCCCCTGAAACAGAAGGTAAATATCTCTAGTATTTACAGTACCACAGTTATATTGGAGAACGCTCCCACAGGGACACTGATTCAAAGGAAAGCGTTGCTGGGGTTTGGGCTGGCACATGGCTTTAAGTCCCAGCTGCAAAGCCGTGTCCTGAGGACAGGAGGGCCTGGGACAGCCAGAGTCACACAGCCCCCTGGCTGCCTGGCTTAGAAGCAGCAGAGCATTACTAAGAGCTGGGGGGAAATAAAAGACAAGGATAAAAATAAAAATACTCACCCACTATTTTGTCCTCAATACAACAGGACCAGGTTATAATTTGGGGGTGGACCCCTGCTCCATCAACCCCACCACTCTCCTGCTGCCAAATCCCTGATATACCAGAATAGCCCCGAGGCACAGGGCCTTGCCACCCCAGAACAGGGATTTCCTTGGGAACATCAGCTTTGCTCCAGAAACAGGGTGATGGCTGGTTTGGATTCACGCTTGCTTGCTGTCAGGAAGCCAGGTCTGTCCCACGGCTTGGCTGAACATTGGACCTGGAAGCAGGAATAATCTGAGGCTGAAATGATGTTGCTGGTAACAGAGAGGAAAGCAACAATTTCCCCCTCACTAGCTACATCCCCAGTCCTCTGCTACCCTGTTTTGCCGTTGCTCCAGGCCCTGTGATGGTTTAAACCCCTGCGGGCTACCATGGAGCTGCAGGCACTCGGCATCAGATCAGTATTTCCCAGGGTGCTCCTGACTCAGTCTCAGGATGCAGCACGAGGCAGACAGAAACTGCCTTTCCTGGGAACCTTCTCCTAAACTACGCAATTCCTGAATCTCTTCAAATAATCAAACTTCAGAGGGAAAGCAAGAAAGAAACGCCTGGCGGGATTCACTTTGTTTCTGGGGAAATCAAAGGCAGCAAGGCACCAAGACAAACACGCTTCAAGTCAGCATGGAATTCTGCTCCGCACGCAGAGCCCTTCCCACAGCACAGCTCATCCCCGGTGACTCGCAGGAGCAACTGAGGTTGTGCAGCCTGTCTGAGGCACAGACACACCTTTTTCCTTTCACTCAGGAAGCATCCTGCCCTCCCCAATGCCTCAGCAGCCTCTTTCACCCCCTCACAATGTAGCTGAATGTTTTCAGTTGCCTGTTTCACTGCAGTGCTCCAAAATCCTCCATCTGCACATCTCGACAGATCCATCCTCCTCTAGGGCAGGGACTGCCTGCTGTTGCCAGCACTGTATCTGCACTTTCTGGATTTTGGTCTTGGAAGAAGCACAGGACAGTCTGAACCTTGGGGAGTTCTCCCACCAAGAACTGGGAGCTACAGCCTTAGACTCTGTTTGTATCCTCAGTTCCCAATGTTGGAGCAGAGAGCAATCCCTTCTCCATCCTCTTTTGCCCTGGCATGCTGGCTGCAGGAGTAGGGCTGCAAGGGTGGTGGTGAAGTAGCACGGCATGGGGAGGTCCTCAGGGCAGTCACCAGAATGGCACTCCCACCAGTGCGGGCAGAGAACAAAGGAAAAGCACCTATTTTCACTCTGAGGTAAAAACAAAGCATAACATAATAATATGTTCTTACATTTAGAGCTTCTCGACCCATTTCACTCCTCAGACCCACTCCAGAGTTTGTCTTTGAGAACTGGAGCCCAGCTCAACCCACCTCCAATATCCCTCATTTTTAATGTCTTCTAATCATGTCCCAGCTACCAGTTCATCCTACATTGGATGGAAAGCAATGGATCCCTTGACAAAAAGCACACCCCCATCCCCACCCCAGGCTCTGCCTTCCCCTTCTGCTACTCAGCATGTCTGGTCAGCAAAGGAGCCCTTTGAGTTTCCCTGTTTGGTGTGAAAGTGTTTGATTTGTGTCTCGTTCTGCTGCAGAGCTGAGCGTAGGTGCTTTCTCATTGCCAACCACCCCCTCAGCCTTCCCAAGGGGATCTTCCTCTCCCCTGAGCCTGCTGTGTGCAGTGAACCCTCAGCCACCAGCAGCAGCCTGAACACTTGTCATTAATAACATGATTTCCTGGGGACTGGAGAGGGAAGGTAACCCAGACCTCCCTATGAACAAACATAGCTCTGAAATGATGAATCAGAAAAACAGGCACTCATTAAATATGTCGGTTCTCACTGTAACAATCTCTTCAAATTAAAAAAAAATAACTCTTAGAGACTATACGGGGCCTTGCTCTCCATTCACAGAAGAGCCAAGGAGCCTACAGGTATTGACCACAGCTGGATTCAGAGACAATCTCTTTAAATTAAAAAAAAATAGCTCTTAGAGACTATAGCCAAAGAGCCTACAAGTACTGACCACAGCTGGATTCAGAGACACTGAAGAATTTGTCTTAAAACCTGGCCCTTTCATGGCCTTCAGTTGTATTTTAACCTACAGTAATTTGGCCCAGAGCTGTCTGACCACCAAGACTTGCAGCAGCGTCTGAACCTGAGCTCCCTTCCCCAGGCTGAACACGTGCCTCATGCAGGTGGAGATGCCAAGGGGACAGAAGCTGCAGAAAAAGCAGAAATGTTGCACTGCTTGAAACTCATTTAATTTCCAATAACTTACCAAAAGCAGCCAGACTGCCACTAAAACCATTCCTGTTCCTTGCTCTTCCCTAGGTATAACAGTGAACAGCAGCATTTGATGGTTTTTAGTTGCTCCCAACTTGAACCCTCATTTTCCAAATTCCAGCCCAGAGAGAACTTCCCCTGCAGAGTAACGAACCCTGAAACTGGACAGTGAGACATGTGACTGCAACAGAAACAATGGCATTGCCTCGACTCAGAGGGGACAGGACCAGAGCTCATAAATTCCTTCAAGGTGACAGTACACGACAAGGCTGGGAATTATTCATAATTTAAACAGAGAGTTGGAGACAGAGAATTCACTTACAGGTAGCAAGGAAGGAAAATACCTACACTTGGGGGAAGTTCTTGGCAGGAAAGCTATAAAGAGCTCAGCAATGAGAGAGACTCATTGGAGAGAAAGAAACTCTGCTTGGCTCAGGCACAATTCACATTTCTGGGCCTGTTTCCTCCTCGCTCAGCTGATACAAAAGATGTCAATGGGCAAGGAGGTCAGATCCCTCATGGCCACACCATGCCTCAGACTTATAACCCAGCAAAGCTGAAGGACAAAGGAAGAGAAGGCCATGAGCTGCCCAAGTGTTTTCACAAATACCATTAACTTTGTTCAGCTTCTGACTAAAGGTATCAATACATGTGACCAATAAAAGTTTGTTTTTCATCCTCCAGGCAGAGCAACAAAATGCATCTCCAGCCATTTCCAGCACATGAAGAAACTGGAGGGGCTGGAGACTGAATGGCTGCTGCTAATTTTTTACACTCAAGTGAACAGCATCCCAGTCTGACATTGCATTTGCAGGCTGATTGAAGAATAGGAAAATGAAGGGACTGACAGGGGTTATCAGATGTTTCCTTGGTAAGCTCTGTGCTGTTTCACTGCTACTTGTTGGACATTCTGACCCATGCAAACCTTCTCAGCACACAAACGTGTGACCCACATGTGTTGTGAAGTGCTGGCACCTCCCTGCCTCTGGGAAACCCTTAGAAAAATCACATTTCCTTTTCGTGACTTAACAGGTTCCTTGTATTTCTTTGCAGCTTCTCCAGTTTGCAGCTTCTCCAGTTTGCAGCTGCAGCAACAACAGCATTCAGCAGCAGCACAGCAGCCTCCGGGCCCAGTTCAAAACTATGATTTCCTTCAGAATTTTCCACAGCAATGCTTCCTGCTGTCAGTTTGTGTCTGCATCCCCATCATGATGCACTGGGCAGGAGAGAACGGCCAGAGCAATATTTCCAGCTACCCTTGGCTTCCCAAGGAGCTCTGAGACTGCTTATTTCAGTGCTGCTTCAATGTTTCTCTCCTGTTTGAGAGTCTCAGTACGTGATGCTCTACTTTGGCTAATTAATTTTTAAAGAAGCTGTGTATATTAATGCAAACTCTATTAGCGATGCCTCTTGGCAGCCTGGGTATTAAATACAATGCCAGTAGCATGACAACACTCGACAGTCTCCACAGTGGTAAATTACATATATTACTGTTTTATGCCACTTTTAATGCTTTTAAGACACATCCTTAAAATAAACTGGAATTGTTAGTATGCTTGTACTAAAGCACAAAAATATTCCTTCTTAATTTAGCCAAGTGTATGTTCCTATTAGAGCTGGAGATGCCAGATAAAGGCTGGCACACACCATGTGTGGTGTGAAGTGGTGGAGCTGTGTTGCCTTCAGAGGGATTGCAGAGGCTGATATCAACGAAGGCTCTGACTTGCTATTCCTTTGGAGCCATAACTTGATATTCCACAGTGGATGGTTATCATCAAGGGACAATCACAGCATTTGACAGCAAGCCCAACTGCTCTGCAAACTGTTTTGGTGATGGAAATTCATAAATCCCTGCTCATGTGCTGGCCACTAGAGAGGGACAGAGGAAGATGCTTTGCAGATGCAAATCCCTGCTTGGAAGAGTTTATAATGCAGAGTACAGTGGCAGCACTGTCTGCGTTGGATTCAGCCTTTCCACGAGGAAGGAGGAAAATCTGCTGACAGGTTATATTCCACAGCAAATAAATTGTGCTGACTGCTCACAACTGAGCAGGAGTTGGACACAGGAAGGGCACTGTGCAGGATCCAAGCAAAGCTGGATCTTGCACAGCACGACGTATTATGGAGAGAAAACTAAACAGGGAAGAGAAGAGAAGACTAAACAGGGCAGGCACGTAAGTGCCTGACCCAGGTGTCCCACAGTCCATAAAGCAAAGTAAAGCTGACCAAAAGCTCTCAGTCCCGTGTGGCTGTTTAATGCAATGCCACAAAACAGGACAGATGGATTTCTAGTTCTTCCCCCCCTTTTTTTTAAAGCAGCACACAAGGAGTGGAAGGAGTTAAGCTCTCAGAAGCTGGGACGCAGCAGAAGCAAGGCTGCACAAGTAACCTGAACTCAACACTGTAACAAAACCTGGAGCTGGCCAGTTCCACTCTGGTTTTGGTCACAGCTTCACTTCACTGTGCAGGAGGGGCAACTTGGCAGGAGCTGATGTTCTACTCCAGCAAACACAGTTTTCCATCTCCTGCCTTTGACTCTATAACCTCAGCATCCTTCAAATGGAAGGGACACATCCATTGATAAGGTCAGGCTGTGCTCTGCCCCCGAGGTATTTACTGCTGCTCAGCTGAGTTCACCTGGGTAGCTGCACAGAAGGGAAAAGGTGCTGGCTGACAAAACCCAGTCAAAAGGCACCAAGTGCCCTCGTGGAAATGATTTGTGACTGGATAGCATTTTGCCTGTGTCAGGAGCCAGCAAGGCAAAATAGGTCAGTTCAGTTTTGTGTCCGAGTCCTGCTGCAGATGGAACCTTGTGAAGATGCTGCTGCCTGCAGACATCTTGGGCTTTGCACATGGTATTTTTGCTTCCCTCTGCAGTGTGTCAGCTAGGACCATCACGTCTACAAACACTGCCATGCACCAGTCAGCGCACGCACACTGCCACCCCACAGCATGGGGGCAGCTGGCCTTGCAGCTGGCGATGGTCACTTCTGCCCATCCTCACCTGAACATTCTCCAGCCCCTTCCTCACTCAGAAAGCAAAACAAAACACATGCTTTGATACGTAATTAGGCAGCAACACCAACGTCCTTCTTCACTGATGACTCCCAGAAGATGAGCCCCAAGAGGCCTAGTCACTGTCTGCTGGATCACATCCTTGAAAAACCCCAGCATTCCCTAAAGCCTGCCAGTACCTCCTCTTGTGTGGGCCATGAAAGAGGCACTGGGCATCTCTTGGAGTAAACCTAACACAGCACAACCAGTGCTCCAGTGATGCTGGGAGAGGCCCATGGCCTCAGGCAGCTGCCTGTGCTCCCCTTAAAGAAGGGCCTTTTCAGAAAGGTATTTTCAGACTCTTATTTCCATCAGCTAAAGGCTCAAAGCAGCTTGGGGATAGTGGTCGCTAAGGAAAGGGTGGGGAAGCTGCAAGGGAGCCATCCCTCACTTAGGGCCTGGGAGTGGCTCCCCCAATTTCTTTAAGCCTCAGATCCAAATTTTATAAATGCAGGTATTTTGTTCAAGGTCAAAAGTCTTGTTCAACCCCAAAGAGCTTTCCCCACATCCTTCCTCGCCCGTGCCTTCATTCCTCCAGGAAACAGACGGAAGGGAATGGGGGGAAAAAAAGCATTGGCACAGCTCTGCCTTGGACTACCATATGCTCCACCGAATCGCCTCTTGTCCTCTGAATAGGTCATTTCTGCTCTCTCCACTCTCTCACGTGCAGAGGAAAATATCCATACTTTTCTCAGCCACATCACCTGATGTTTCAAAACCCAGCCCCCTGGCCCTTCCCTCACGCTGCTGGCACCGACCACGTTTCTCTTCCCCTCCCACTGAGATTTGGTTGGTGGTGAGGAGAGCCTTTGGCAAAACATCCTATTCCAAAGCACACAGCACGCATGAGAGATCCAGTGGCAATCATCCCATCCATAATGTCAGAATCTAAAGAGAGATTTGATCCTATGATATTTGAAGACTTCACAAGAACAAGTTTCCTTTTTTTAATTCGACTTTGGGATTTCCTGTAACAGAAATAATGATCTTCAAATTATTCTTTCTTGCTGGAAGGAAAGTTTTGCTGTACAAGACGTACAGCAATGTCTCAAAGCAGTCCTTACCTCCTGGGAACAAAAGGTCACCACAAGAAAAAGTGCAGGAAGCAGAACTTGCACATTGCAAGGATCAAATGTAGGTCAACCCTGGCCTGCTTTGAATATTTTTTCCTCTGCACTGAACACAGAGGTTAATTCCACCCCAGGCCAGACCACTCTGGGAGGGACAGTGGCTCTCCTCCACCTCTTGGCTCCTCCCCAGGCTGCAGTTCAAGCCAGCCCCAAGGCACAGCAGTCAGCGTAACAAGAGTGGTTAAAAGATTGCAGGGAACCTTGATGGGTTTTTTATAGGATGCAGGGTAGGTTTATTGTCAATAATAGTAGTGCTATTCTCACACGTTAACTGGAGCTAACTGGGACACCAGACCTCTGGTTACAGCTCACACATTGTACTGCAGGTATCAATTCCCCCAGCAAGGCCAGCTCTAACTTCAGGGCACTGAACTGGCCTTCTGCAGACTTTGTCCCATTCCTGCAATGAACCAAGCTTTTGACACTGCAGCAAGAGACCCCAGGGACTCACTGAAGGCAACTTCTGCACCTCCATAGAGAGAGATAAGGCTTTAGCAGCTGCAGTCAGGAACACTTGCCAACAGCCCATCCACAAAGCCCAAGAAGAGGGGAAAAGCTTCCACCAGCATTGAAGCCAGCTGGTGTCAACCATGATTTGCTAAAAAGCAGGTGAGCCCTGAAGCCTCGAAAGTGGTGTGTGGGGAGAGTAGTCAAGAGGTCTGATCCAACCCTCCTCTCTCTGAAACCGTCTTGTACAAAGAGCACAGCAAACCACAGCTACAATTGTGCAGGAGCAATTTGTTCTCTAACAAAAGGCAGGGGAAAAAAAAAGATTCCTGTGAAATACTGGAGGGGGAGGGAGAGAACATAAGACTTCAACAAACTCGGCTTTAAATCCAAAGAAAGTTACTGGAAAGTCTCTAGAAATGAAAGCAAAGGAAAAAGCAGCTTTCCTGAGTACCAGGTATGACTTCAGGGCAGGGAGACTTGTGATTTTCCAAGAAGGAAAGGACTTTGCCTTGGCAGGACAGATCTAAGGACAAAGCAATCCAACCTCCTGTGAAATCTTACCCTGCCATCGGTTCCATCCTACAGGTGTCCAACACCCTCTCTGCACTTACCCTTGGTGCCAGTCACTCCAGGGGAACTCCAGTCTGTTCCTGCCAGACCTCAGGTGTGAAAGTCCCCACACACCCTGTTCATCACCAGAGATGACACAAAGGGCAGAGGGAAGAGGCAACTTCCTCTTCAGACCAAAACTTGGAGTGTGTTAAGGCAGAATTTTCTCTTGTGAAATGATCAAATTTGGAACTTGGTTCACATAGAACCGAGTTGATTTGGGTATCACCAAGGGGTACCTCACGGTGCCATGCCTGACCGTTCACGCACTTCAGAAGGTTGTGGTGGCACCTGTCTGCCACAGCCAGCAGCCACCCTGCATGGCCTTTCCCTGCTCCTCTTGCACTCCCTGTGGCACACACCCCAAACATGAACATGGACAGCAGCAGCTCAGTGCTGCAGCAGAACCCCTCACTCTCACAGTGCAGATGGACAGAGGGAAGCCCACTGCCACCTGACCCACCTGCAGTTGCTTGGAATTTAGTGCACCAAGGAAGAAAAGGCAACTTTCCTCCTTCTGCCAATGCCCTCTCTGCTCACACCTCACTGAGCCTTCCTGAGTATCTGTCAGCAGACAAGGAAATGTTTCTTGAAGTGCAGCTTACAGATTGCTGCACAAAAATAGTTTATTTGCTTACAGTGCCAGGGATGCAGCATTAGGGATGCTCTCAAGTCACTCCAAGCATAGTATGACTACAATACGAGCTACTGGAGCAGAAAGCCTGGAAGGGGGAAGGGAGGCCAAGGAAAAGAGAAATAATTTTTCAGGCTGTCTTGAATGCTGTAAGCTTGGCTTTTTTTTTTTCTCTTTCCTAATGTGACACAGAAAGCTGCTTGGGAGCCCAGACAAACAAGTGATTCCTACATGGCCCACTTTACTAATGAAGTATTTATAAAAAGGGAAAATTAAAACTGCATTTGTAAAACCCAAATAACAAATGCTCCTTTGCATTTATAGCACAAACCTCAAGCTCAAAGATCTTTCATGACTGTCTTAGTCACTCGCAAAATGGCTTTTGAGGAAGTTCTAGATACTATGTGAAACCCCAGATCACGAATTCGGGCTGCCTACATGATAAAATTATGCTCATCAATTGAGTCAGCACTGGAACAAGTTTAGCAATAACAACACTTGATAGACAATAACAAGACAAATTTAAGGTACTGCAAAAAGTTTATTACAATGGAGATGGTCTATACAATGGTTGTCATTAGAAAAATTACTACAGTATGTAGCTAATAGCTAATTTTCAGAAATGTTTTGCAGCAACTTTGAACATTCAAATGAAAAGTGGGAGCTGTAAAAGTGAAAGCATTTTAAGCCAAATTTTGCTCTTAGATATGCTGTTATTGCAGCTCCTAATGAGATTTCAGCTTATAGCCAAGAATGAGAGCAGTAACATGCAATTATTTGGGGGGTTTTTTTGGGTTTTTGTTTGGGTTTTTTTGGGTTTTTTTTTTTTGGGTTTTTTTTTTTTTAACTGAAATAATGTTGCTTCAGAGTTTAGTGAAGGAGTCTAGTTACATAAAGGGTTCTAGAATTTTTTATTTGTTTTTTTACACCTGTATCTTTGCAGCAGCCAGGCTTTCATAAAATAAAACTGAGGTTAAATTGAACAGTACCTCTTTCCCTAAGTGACCCACTGCATCGCTCCCTCGTGCCCTTGCCATTCAGCTCCTTTCTCCAAAGCTGCTCCATGCTCTGGCAGTGTTTTAATCCAAGTTTAGCCATATCCTATGTGGCCACTGACAACGAGTTCCCCAGACTTCTCCTGGCAGAGCTAAATATGTTTGTGCTACAGGAAAAAACAACACCATATGGCAGTTGTTTGATCTCTAAGAAGAAGCTGGTTTTTTTGAAAACTGATGAGCTCCACCTGTCTAGGAAGTTTCATTTCCCTCCCAGACACTGCAAAAAACTTATTTGCACACTGCACATGTCCCCAGCATCTAGGATAAGGAAACTTTGGAGATTTCTTCTAGACTATCTAGGTTAAGACTAATTCCTGTCACAATCTGCAGAACTATTGTCTTCAGAGATGATCAGGGACTGGATTTTCCCTACCAGGGACATTGCCAGTCTTTGATACTCTGACACTGGCAGCTGCTGGGATTTTCCTGTCCATTTCCTGGGGTGTTGACCCCAGCTGCAGCCCCTACGTTTGCACATAAGCTCAGGTACATATGCCCAGTTACAGAAGCCTGACACACCACATCATCAGCCCGCCTTGAAGGGCCTCTGACATTATCTTGGACTAATTCCACAGGCCAGTAGTTCTTGTTCAGTGTATCTATGACATTTATATCTACTCTCAAATCACTTCAGGACATAAAACGGGTTCAGCCTTTCATGGGACACAAAGTGTTCACTCTGACCTGCAACTGATGCCAATAAGAGACCAACCAGTACCTAGCTTGGCACATTCCATACATTGTGCCATGATGTGGCCTGGATACACCCACAGGAGATAAAAAAACCCCAGACCATCCAGGAAAGAGGCATGAGGATGGGGAAAGTAAGCATGATCTCCCTGTGCAAGATGCTGGCTCTGCTTTCTTTCTTCATGCTGTGAAACTATTTGCTAAAGGAAGTAATTTCACTCCACTTCCTTCGTGAAATTACTCTTGAAGTGCTGATTCTCCATCTGGTGCACAGCTCCAGATTTCAAAGGATATTTAGGGATCTAGCTCCCAATTTCAAAGAGATGTCTGACATGTTTTAAAATCAGATTTCTGTCTTTACATGCAATAATACACAAATGCAACCCTTAATTTTTAAGCTGGGGAAAATGAATTGTAAGAGAAGAGTGAATTAAGAAAACCACCCTCGACCTTTTTTGCAAAGTTTGCATTGACCTTCGATGCAAAGTTTGATGTGAAAGGAAGGTTGTGGGCCACATCTGTGTCTCACACACAACAAAACCAACCATGTGCTACACCAAAGAGTTTACTGGTTTGTAATAGTCTCTCGAGTGTGAAAATAAAAGTTAAGCTTTCTTCACATCACACACACTCCAGTAAAGGGCTGACTTTAAACTCACTTGCCACTAACATCTGGCTCCCAGGGAGCTTGGCAGGGAGCCCTACATGAAGCGCCTGCTTCTACACCATCCAACCAATGCCTGCTTCACGGAGTGGAAACGGAAAAGAGCCTCTGTAAGGAATTTTGTTCCAGTAAGGAGCTGCCTGTCCCAGCTCCAGAGACCCAGCCATCACATCGTGGGGGTCAGGCACAGCACCACGAGGGCAGGGCACAACGGGCTAAGCAGGCTAAGACAGGCAGCACTCTGCTCCTCAGCACAGCTGCTACACCTCCACCAACCACCACCACCTCCACTTCAGTCCCCTGACACATCTAAAAGCCGCAGAGGAGAACGATGCCTTCACAGTAACAGAGCTCTCTTGATAAACCTGAGCTGTTGGCTGCTTGCACATTTTTTTCCTTGTGGGTAACTTGAAAACTTTGCACTTTTGCTATTAGTTTTCATGGATTGTTAATTCCTAAATTGACTTTTTTTATCCCATACACTCACCATACTGAAATACACATTTGCTTTTTTTATAGAATCCTGCTGATTTTCTCATTCAAAGGAAGTTATTTTAAAGACACTCTAAAAAGGAAAATTCTTGAGTCATCCATCCCTAAAGTGTTTTCACTATCATGAGTCTACCCACCAAGGACTCCAAGGGACACCAAACTCAAAATGTACAGCTATCCTAAAACCCTTTTGAGTTAGAAGCAATAATTGAAGACCACCTGATTTTTTCAGTCTAGGAAAAAATGCTGTATGACTTATTTGAAATGTGAGCCAGTCTCCCAATAGATGGTTTCAAACAGCTTTCTTGGTTTTTAGATAAAGACTGAGCTAGGATATCATGGCAAAGATAATGTGTTTAACACGGCACACGCAGCAAATCAGGTTAAGTCAGTCATATATTCTACTTTTCTGTCAGCACAGGATCTTCCAGAAAATTGTAGTCTTGCTGGGAAACCTTGCTTAGTGTTTCATTTCTCATTGCAGTGCCAACAAATAGCCAGGCAGGTGATATGTGAGGGCTACAAATTCTCCACTGAAGTCAGTGGCATCACACCAACTCAAAGCAATGGTAAGTCAAGCCCATCTTTCACACTGTTTGAAAACTAAGGCTCAGCACACTGCTAAATCTCCTTCTTAGACACACAAACGTCTGAGAAGTTTGCTTCGAGAAACAATTAGCTCTCCCATTCATCCTGTGAGCTGTTCATTCAGGAAACCAAATGACTGTCCTCCTTTGTATTAGCCAAGATTCCCACTCTCACATCTCAGGATAGCACTCTATTGCAGCCTGAAGAACCACTTAAAGGTGATGCATTCATTATTCATTTCCAGAGTTCATTAAATAATCTTTCATATTTGTTTTCTTTGTGTTTTTGCCACAACAGAGTGCAAATAAGTTAACTGCTGGGTCTCAGAAGAGAAGATCCAGGATGCTGATTACCTCAACATACAGCCTTTGTTCTGCTGGAGTTTACAGAAGAGCTTTGCTGCTCCTGGAAGCCCCAAAGCAGACCCCAGGTAAGCAGCAGTCACTGCCTGCAGTCCACATCACCAGTTTGGGAAGGGCTGACAGCCCTCACCAGGGCTTTGGCAAGAGTGGAGCATAAACCATAAACCAGCTCTTTGCCTTGGAAACAGGCATTCAGGGAGGAAAGCAAGCATCAGGCAAAGGCTGTCCTTAGGGAAGGCAGGGAAGCCAGTACTGCACCCAGGGGAAACCATCCCCAGAGAGCAAAGAGCACAACTTCCACCATGAGCAGCGGATGTCTTCCTGAAAACAGGAGAGAGCTGATTGATGGGGAAATCCTGGTAAGGAAGAACCAGGGCTATGGGAAATAGAGTTCTAGATTAAAAGATGATCCCTGTCTTGACTGATTTTTTGGTCAGAAAGAGATCCCTACTCTTCTCCTCATGCCCAATTCTGTCACAAGATGGATGAAATTTGCAAACCAGGAGAGGCCAGGAGAAATACATCCCCCCTACTGGCATTCGATGCAGGACCAGGCAGTTTCCAACCAAGCTGAAGCTTTCTGGCCACTGTGAGAGCTGCTTTTATCCTGCTGTCTTCAGAAGCCTTTCCATAGTCACTGCATCTGCTCCCCGGGGCTCTGGGGGAGGAATAAGCAGCATTGGTGGCCAGAGGGACTCCCACAGTTGTTTTGCAGAAGCTCAGTCAGTTATTTAACTACTGCATCCTCACTACTGATAGACTGAGGTTATGGCAAGCAGTAGAGATTCACGGTTGCCAGAAGGGCAGTGCTGCAGGAAAAGCTGCCTTGACTTTGACAGGGTGGAAGGGGAAGCAGAGGGCTGAGGCTGCAACAAACTGTGCTGCACTGCTGGCCTCAAAACACACTCTCATATCAGTGCCTTGGTGGCCCTCAGTGTCTCACAGGATTAGCTCCTTCTCAAGAAAGTGCTGCACTTTGGAGAGAATCAGAAAATCCCGAAGGACAGGTATCATCTCCCCATATCCGGTACCTAAAGCAAGCTCTTCCTCCCCCTCCCTTTCCCCCCAGCACTAGGAAAACAGAATTAATGAAGTGCCCACTGCTGAACACAGCACTGGATCAAAGAAGAGTGCAAAGGAGCACAGGAACCTGTGCCAAGCCAGGGCTGCAGCAGACGCTGCCACATGGCTGGGATGTGTTGATGCTGGTGCTGTGTGGATTACCCAGCCATGGCAGCACCAGCTCTGCTAACATTTATCTTGTTTTTCCATGGGACTCTGGTTAGTACAGCTTTAAATATTTCTCTTCCTTCTTAACATGGTTATTCAGGATGAGAGGTCCTGGATGTATCTGTTCAGAGGAGTTTTGTTAGCAGGGTACATTGCTCCTCTCATCAGCTGCCTCCCACCTCATTTCCTTGCCCCACGAAACATCCCCTATTGTTTAGGCACTAATGAAGGCAGCAAAATCATTATAGGACTCTGGGAATCCTTTATCAGGAATTCTGTACCTATTTTAAAGGCCTGTTTCATTCACATATGTAAAGATTTCGCTCCCAAGGATACTCCTCAGGAATTAATCCATTTGAGAGAAGGGATGCAATGCAGGTGAAAAGTAAAGTGCTGTCTCTTTGCTGAATTACTGCAAAGAGATAATCAATATTTACCTGCACACTTCCTCACCACTCTACAGGACAGCTGCTCCAACACATGGGTAGAGATTGGTAAGGGTTAAAACAAAAGGAAAAATACTGCTAAATCCACTCCCATCCCCTTAACAGGGCAATACAACTATTAAAAAGGCAAGAGGGAGACTGTTTAATAAGTGCAGTTGTAGACAGGTGTTTTCACCTGCCACACTCACCATTTACCTGTTCCCGGGTGAACAGCAGGGGCACTGTGAGCTTCACCCTCAAACCATCACTTGGAGCAGCATGAGATTGCTTTTGGGAAGGCATCTTGTGACACTTAAGGAATTTACTACGAGCGTGGCCTTTGGCACTCTGCTCCCTGTAGGAGAGTCAGATCCTCAGAATGTGGGTAACTTCAGGAGGCAGCAGTTACATCCACATAACACATACCAGCATTTTGACATCCTCTGCCAAACTAGACCCAGGAATAGATGAAGCTGTCTTGAAGATTTAAGGCTTCAGGCAGGTTGGAAAGCTCAGCCTCACTGGCCCACAGCACCTGGGGGTTTGGTTGCCTCATGCCCAGATGAAGCTGCAGATTTATCAGTCCTGTCCTCTGAAAGAGACAGATGTCAAACACTGATACTGTCACTGCTGGTTGTCAAGACTTGTTTTGGTCTGGCCTAGAGGTTAAGATCTGGTTCAGCAAGAGGAGACTGGAGTTCAGCTAAGCTGTGTGTAAGCAAACACAAGGCCCTGGTACCCTGCACAGCACAGGGGCTTTCAACATCTCTTCTGACACAGATGAGGAGCCAGTCCACCAAGTTCCTTTCCCCAGAGACACAATATAACCCACCTTCATTGCATCTGTGCAGCTTCTCTTAAGCCAGCAGAGAATCCATCCCAGTATTTTCATTCCTCTTTTCAGTAGGACACCAATATTCCACACATTCTATGTGGTCATAATGTGGGGGTGTTCTGTGAAGGAAACAGTGGTTGACAGGAGTTGGTAACAGGAATGGGATCATTCACCCATCACAACCTTTCAAGCTGTGCAAAGTCTTTGGTGTCCCTTCAGTGATTGATTAAATTATCTGAAGGTAATTGAAAGACATCCACACCACAAAGATTCATTGCCAGCCTTGGCTGGCTCTGGGAGAGGCCTGGTGCTAAAGGGAACTCTCCTCACTTTATGGATTGAGAAGGACTGGGATAAGACACATTGGCAGAGAACAGTGACAAAGAAACCAACACCCATCCCTCCCTCAGGAAGGTGGTCATTCCTTTCCTAGGTATCTTTTTGTCAGTCTGTCTATATCCCACCCTTCATCAATACTCTGTGCTTGGGAACATCATCTGAAGGATTCAAGGGCTTCTCTTGCTCTAAGAGGGAACAAGGCAAGGGGCTTGTTCACACCATGCTGCTTCCAAGGGCTCTGCAACTGGAGCAATCCATGTGGTCTGCTCTACTGGATCCCAGGGAACACAGACACGTCTGCGAGGTACACCGAGAACACTTCAGAGACAAACATGAACAAAAAGAAAACTGCCAAAGACAGAGGTCACAGAAATAGGTGTTGTCATGGTGGATTTTCCCTAGAAAGCAAACTTAAGAGGGCTTCTGTCCCAATACCAGTTAGTAACTGCCAATAATAATAATATCAGTCCCCTTCATATTGGGTTGAAACCTGCAATTAAGAATTCATTCAGGGTCAGATCTCTGATTGGTTTCTCCCATGTTGTGTACATTGGGAACCAAAGAGGACTCCAGAAAAATGATGCTGGAGGAAGAGTCACTTGGGTCCTTTCCTGTTGGGGCAGGAAGTACAAGGGAAGAGGAGGAGGAAAAATACATGCTCCACCACCAGAAGAAGAGATCTTAAGGGTTTTACACCTCAGATTGACTGGCTTGGCTTTTTGAAATTTGACTTAATAAAAACAGGCTTTCTGAAGCAGCCAGCTGCTGCCTGCCTTCTCCCCCACACCTATACAAAAGCGATACAGAGTGGGCTAAGTTACTGCTGCATCTTCCTTTGCTTTGTTTTATTTTTAACTCTGTGTCTTCCTCCAGTTCTCAGAACAACTCCTGCACAGCCCTGTCATTTCAAACTCATTTCTCCCTGTGGATTTCAAATTCTTGTGATATTTCAAGTATTCCTAGATGAAATGTCAGGGCAGATTATTTTTCTTGATCTCAGTACCCCTTTCATTATTTATTTTCACTAGGTTTCTGAAAAGTACTTGTTTTTCTGAAAAAAATGAGGCCAACAGGGCCTTATTGTACACACAGTCCTATTTCTTCTGACCTGAGTTTTGGTGCTGAGGCCATGCTGTGACAGCACAAGTTACACTAAAGTCAATCCCTTCACTTAACAGAAGTCAACAAATCAGTCTTAGTCCACGTGCTCCAAGACTGGCAAATATAACACACTTGGACTTCTTCCATCAAATAAATCATGCCTTGGAAGTGAAGAGAAGATAATGGGGCAAGTTACAATTTTTAGTTCACTTCCACCTGGGATTTTCATCCCATTATCTACTGTTTATATCATTTCTCATTAGAGCACCGTTGTGTCTTATGAAGAAGTCAGCATGTCCCCTGAGGCAGGCTTCAAGGTATTTTCAATATAATGTTCCTAGTTGGTTTTGACTCATGGAAGAGCAAAACACACCACCTGAAAACAATAAACCTGCCACCAAGCAACCTCTGCTCTCATAACCATCACTGCTGTGTGTCACACTTTTCCCTGAAGCACTGTAGGAAATGTGCTACAGTCCCTATCAAACATCAGGCTTCAAAGCCTGGATGAAAATGACATGGAAAGACAACAGCAGTACCCACAAGTACCAAGCTATGCAATGTTTTGCCTTTTAACCATACTGTGTCTCACAGGAGAGGAACAGCTGTAGTAACTCAACACAAATACATCCTTTGAATCTCTCCAGCCTCCTGCTGAGGCAAGATGAGACCATTACTGTACAAATTCTCCTTTTCATGGAGGAAATTGCAACCTCTGCCCAAGCAGGACTGTTCCTCTCACTGTGCTGTCTGATGTGGCAGCTCAGAGAACTCATCTTCTCACTGATTGTCTCAAAAGTTCATTAAACTGATGGAAGATGAAGACTTAATCCCAGGTTGCCATCAAAAAAAAGTAGCAAGTCCAGATGGAAAACAGTCCCCTCATGAGTTACTGCCTTCCTCTAGAGAACAAAGCAGTGATTTTTACCTATTTTTAAATGTACCACTGTATATTTAAGCCAGGCTAAGGTATTTGTCCTGACCAATCTCTGCCTCCACCTTTGAGGGGTAACACCCAAGAGCTCCCCCTTTCCCAAGCTCCTTTCCTCCATGAATGCACCATTGCTGTTTTTTCTTTAGATCTGAGGATTCTACAATATCAAGATACAATGTTTTGCTTGACTTCTAATGAAGACTAGTGGACAAAACTGAGCCTGTTCCTGCTTCACCTGCTCTCTCCAGACCCAGTATTTTTCTGTACAAAACCAACCAGACATGAACATCCAGCTTCCTACTCAGAAAGACTAGAGAATACTGTCACATACCCACCCACAATTCTCAGATTTCACCTTTGATAATACACTTCTCTTCTCCATCTTTTTTACATTTCCTAATATCTTGGGGTACGTCAAGAGCTCTCATCTTTTGCTGCACAAAATAGAAATTGAACTGAGATTCTAGCTCAAACTTTTTAAAAATTAAAGACAAAAAAATTGCTGTGTCCACTGAATCATAACCAGCAGCCCTGGGAGAACAAAATTGGAAACTTTGCAGTACACGGGTGGATTCCCCAAACCAAAGCTCTGAATTTCACTTGCACACAATGATCAGGTATTTCATCTTCCAGTCAAGATGTGCAGAATGATGAAAACAAAGGCTTTAGATCTCCAGAGAGAAATCAAATCACCATTTATTTCTCTGACAAATGGTAATCCACATGTAGAGAGATTCACCTGCAAAGCTTATTGCAGCAGAAATAGAATCTCATTACCTCATTCCTCCCATTGCCTTGCAGTTTCCACAGAGAACAAAGGCAGTTTGGAACCCAATCCTGACCTGTTTCACTGTCCCAGGAAGGGAGCCATCAGAAAGAGTTTGTACTTTGTTGGTCTCAGTAAGCACTGAGAATTCAGGGGTTCATTTACATTGTTTGGCTACTTGCCACCTAAATAGGCTCATGTGAAAACTGCCACACCTAACAATGAAAAATATTATAAGACTAGGAAAAAAATGTTATATAAGTGAATCACAGTTTGTCCTGCCAGACCAGGTTCTCGCAAATTGTTTTGCAAACTGTGAATGAAGCTCCTGCCTCTATTAGCATAGGCTTTTCCCACAAAAAAGTCTTGCCTAGATTGGATATTGTCTTCAGTTCCTTTCCCTCATCTACATTAAGCTATTGATACTTCACTTAAATATATCTGCACAGAGCCAAATCCCAGTGATCCATGTAAGCAGCCTTTTGGAGCACCTAAGCTGATAGCAAAATTGGTAATGACTCTTGGAATAGGCCTCTGTACTAGTCTGAAAACAAAGCAGTGGGAGATGGCAAGTCAGAATTATAATTTAATAGGAAAATTAAAATACATGCAACAATACAAGAAAACACTGACAGAGTCAGGATACAACCTGACACCCTGTTAGTCAGGGTGGTGGTAGCAGTCCAAGTGAAGCGGTGATCCTGTAGAAAGTCTGGTCTCCACCTGAAGGAATGTCCTCTGGGAATCCAGTAGGTAGGGCTGCCTTGTGCAGTTACAAAGCCCAGGTTTATCTAGGTGGGAATGCTCAGCTCCTCCCCCTGGGTGGAGCATCTCACAATGGGATTAGGTAATTCCATGAGGTAGTTCCATGCGTTTTTCACTTTTCGGTGGGTTCTTGATGGCCCATTAACAGCGACAGCCCACGGAGGGAGTTATCAGGGGTGAGTCATGGCAGGAGATAACGAACAGTGCCCCACCTGCCTTCAACAGCTTGTGGAGGTGGTAATAGAATATATCTTATATTGCAACCTAGGACAGCCTCCCATCTGCACATTGGCTCAGAGTTGCCACAGCAAAGTACTGTCACTCCAGAGGTTTGGGTTCCGAAGCCCACAGGTCACTCTTCATTAAATCTGATGTTTTAAGTTCAAGGGCCATTGGGAGATCCCCTAGTGTTTCTGTCCACTGCCCAAAATCCATGGTGTTTATTGTGTGACCTGAGTTATTGCCCACCATAAAACTGCTTCTAATTGCTATTTTAAGCCCTATTCTGTTGTGCATCTTTACCCAAGGGACTGCCCTGGTTCTGGCTGGTGTCTACAAGGCCATTTAGCCAAGCAGTGGCTGAACTGTCCTGCCATATGTGCCCATCACAGGACACCTATCCACACCACACTGGGGTCAGCCCTGTCCCGTAGGCCAAGCAGGATCCGAAATGAGGAGACATGCACTGCTTTATCTTCCCATCATCTCCCCAATTAGGCAGTTACAAGACTGGCTCAAGGAAAAAAAAAGAAAAATCAAGATCAAAATAAATAATTTCTTCCTCAGAGAGAATCTGAATTATGATCTGAAGCATACCAGTTTAAATTTAAATACCTCCCAGGTCTCTTGGATTAATCATAACCATTACCTTGCACAGTCTTGGAGTTGTCAGCATGCAGGGCAAGTTTACTGAAAGCAGAAAAGCAGAGACCAGAAATGGCTATTTTCTACTGCCTTTTGCCAGTTGTGCCTATTTTAAACCACAAACTCATTGGGGCGTGAGCATCTTCATTATTATATGTATTACATGGCACAAGAGAAGATGGGATTAGTCTTGCTTTAGGCACTACTGTCATGTTCATTTATAATTGATGGTGTTATATTCAAATTATGATGCACCCACCACTCCCAAAAGGCCCTCTTGTAAGGGGCTACATACCGGGAAAGAAAAATATATGATTTCTACAGAATGTTTTAAAAAAAAGAACTTATAAAATTCAGTAGCTGAACTGTAATGCTGAGATTCAGATTACGGCCTGCCAATGGCTCCTGCATTGAAAGAGAGGGAGAGCTGTTTCACACACTGTTTTTTGTTACTCTTCCGATGCTGTCCCACAAGCACTGCAAAACTACAGTTTAGCTCTACAGAATGGGTTTGAGAAAACAAGAGGCTTCTAGCACAAGTTCTTCCCTGCAGTCTGATTTTCAGTGCAGGCAGGTGGAGCTGAGGGCTCCAGCCAGCACGCAGCATTCAGCTGGCTGGGGATGCAGCAGTCTGCACAGTGATTGCTCAGCGTGCAGAGAGGGATGCTGGCAGATCGGTCCTGAAAGATCTTTAATGCAACCAAAAGAATAGAATTCATTTACCCAGAAAAGACAGAAAAGTCCTTTTGCAATAACATCAATAAGATCTCATTCAGTCCCTACCCCCCATATCCCCACTGCAAACTTAAGACTGATTTATCATCAGCTGGATGAGATGAGCAATTAAAACAGAAAATTAGAAGAGACTAAGGTGAATTCGGCACTGTGTGTGGATATGTGGCAATAAATCTGTTCCCTGGCAGTGTGTGGGAGAATTCCTCCCTACTGTGGATTCATACCCAGTATCAGGCAAGGCCTCACTCGCTTATTGCCAAATAAGCAGTGGGACTGGTGCATAGCATGGCAGCATCCCAAGCTCTGTATGTGGGAAGAAAACAGTGCCAGGGCTGACTCTTCACACAGGTAAGCTACATTTCCACAAGGAAATGTCATGCCAGATATTAATACAAGTAGGCTGCTCCTCCCTTCAGCCTGTGCTATATTATTAGCTGTTTATGGGGGAAGATAAAACCAGCAAATTGTGCAGCGCCTTGACCCTCCCCCCAGCAAAACCACTCAATGTCACCAAGCAGATCAATTGAAAGAGAAAAAGTTCCAGTACATTCAGCACACCCAGAAGTTTCTCCAGCTTTCAATGTGAATGAGGCTGTGTTATGAATGGTCATCTATGTAACAGAGTAGTAACAGCTGGAAGTTTTGGACAACCCCTGTGCCAACACAAGAGCGAACAGCAATGCTGCCCTACCCATGCAGGGCCACATTCTGGCTCCCATCAGAAACATGTGTGGGGAGCAGGGAGAAAATGGAAAATTCCTGGGAGGAGCCTCCAAAGCTTAGGAGGCAGCATATGATCCAACTCCCCCGACACCAGCAGGGCAGCTTCTACTCTGCCAAGCTCTGTACTGTGACAATCTTTGGTCCATTTTCTACCAGCTGTGGCTGGAGGTGTAAGTGCTGGAAGCACAGCTTTCAAGTAGCTGAAAGCTAAAAAGCAAATATGTGCTCCAAAGGGATTATTTTTAATTTCCTTGAGTACCATGTATTTGGGGTTGTACTCCTAATGAATTCAAATAGCCAACATTACTGACAAGCCCGGTGCTGCTAAAATCACCCAAATGAAGGACTCCTACCTTGAAAGGACCTTGGCTTCAGCACAAATCTATTTCTGCCTTAGCATGATCGATTCTGCCAACCTGCTGGGCTTTTTGTGCAGGAGAGCTCAGCCAAAGGGTTCCTTCTGCAGAGAGGCTCCAGTACTGACACAGAGAGCATCACCCAGTGAGGCATCAGAGCCATGTGCCAGGTGACTCACAGGAGCAAGGGGACACTCAGAACCACAGTGTGTTCTGGGCTGGAAGGGACCCAAAAAGATCAAAGTCCAACGCCTGGCTCCCCACAGGACATGCCTGAAAATGCCACCATGTGCCTTGAGGGTATTGTCTAAATTCTCCGTGAGCTCTGGCAGCCTTGGTGCTGTGACCACTTCCCTGGGGAGCCTGTTCAGTGCTCAACCACCCTCTGGATGAAGAGGCTTGAGAGTAAAGAGCTTAAAGAGCCCAGGAGCCTCTATGGGCCTTCCTGGACACCTTTCCTACTCCATGAAAGCTCACTGCCTTCCGAGGGTCCTGCCCATGGGGAACAGGAGCAGCTCTGCTCCCTGCTGTTCTGCCAGCTGGAGGCTCTGCAGCACACCGGGGCAAGGCGGGGGAGGCAGGAGGAGCATTCTGACTATTGAGGAATACATTCAGGGCAGGGAGCTCGGGCTGGAGCTGCAGACTGAGCTGAGGAGGGCATGAGCCTGAGGCAAGAGGCCCTGAACTGGTGCTGACCCATCCAGAGCTCAATCTACAGCTTCACCCTGAGCTACCTGCCTTGAATTCCTCAACACTGGCATAATAGGCACAAAACACAAGCTGCAACAAGGCTATTTTCATGTCCAGACTAATCTTGCATATGGCTTTGGACATTGCTTCCCTGCTTCTGGGACAGGCAGAAGCTTCTCCTGTCCCTTCAACTATTAAAAACAAGAGTCAGCTATAAACTTCAGCACATCTTGATCTTGTTTGCATGTGTGCTGTGTGATTGAAAACCTCCCAGGAATAATCCACTCCCACAAAATACTTGGGGGGCTGCTTAGGATCCCCCTGACAGGTAAGAGCTCACCAAGTTTGGTGCAAGGACAAGGCAAAAGCCAACACTGGAGCACATCAAGTGAGGCAGCATTAGCACCCCAGGTGAAGTCCCTGAGCAGGTGACACACACAACCCCCTGCCCAACCACTGTGTCATGGCAAAGACCATAAGAATTTGCCTGACCAGCTGTCCTTTTACAGTCAGACAGACCTCACAGCTTCAGCTCAGGTGCTTGCACAGGGCTCTGCTCCCTCCTCAATTCTTCACCTCTTCCTGCCTCTTCTCAAATGTTCCCCTGCACAAACCCTCAGCCTGATACAAGCAGCCAAGAGTCAGCCTAGACATTAAACTTTACTTTTGGCCTTCCCTGAGCTGTGGAAAAAATAACTGGTCAACAATCACACTGCAAAGGCTTAACCTCCATCCTCCAGGTACAGGCAAAGCCAAATAGCAAACCATGAATCCAGATCATGGTGAGGTCAGGTGTGGGAAAGAAGCTTCCCTGCAGCTCACTGTGCCTTGGGGGTGCTCCAAGGCCCACACCACCCCTCTCACTTCCCAGGTGATCAGCAACAAAGGGCCACAGTCCCTTTTCTAAGCCTGTACTGCAGAGGGGACATCAGCTCCATTTCCCTTGTGCCTTTGCTTCCACCAAGGTTCACATTGACTGCAGAGAGGCTCATAAGAAGCCCCCATCTCCTCTGCTCAGCCTCAGCCAAACTAACAGCCCAGCTCCCAGCAGAGCAATCCCCAGCATCCCTTGAGACCATAACAGCAAAAAGAATGCCAGAGGCAAAGGCCTATTTTAATCTCCCTGTTATCTGTATCATCCTGGTCGTGAGGAACATTACATTGTTTCAGCTGTAGCAGCCACACTAAAATAACAAGATAATAAACAATTAAAATAGATTATTATTTCTCTAGTCATCTTTTAACTCCATCCCGTCACCTTGGAAAGGTACTGGGACACCAAGTCTCTGGGCATCTTTCAAAAGCATTTTTGACATGAGCCAGAGACAAAAATGCCACAGGCCTGCTCTGAGGCCCACAGCAAGAAAGGAAGCACTGCTGTAGGCACTGACAGGATCTGGAAAGGCAGCTGAGCCTGATAAGGGCTGTAATGGGCTTAACAGAGGTCCCAGGGTAGGATTCATCTTCCCCTGGGAGTGTTCAGCTGTGGTCTGGGCTGGCTCTGAGGGACTCCTCTTAATAAAGGGGCTCTTTTTTTGGCAAGTGTGAGCGCTGCAGTCTGACTGGTGGGTGGGTTGCTCAGACAGTCTTCAAGTAATGAGGGTTTTTGCTGCATAAGAGAGAATTTCTAGGGAACTATTTATAAGTGATCCAACAGGAATCCATATCATCCCTCAGTCCAAAGCTGTCTGCAGACTTGTGTTAAATGCCACAGGAAATTTTGGACCAGGCCTCCACATTCTCCAGTCCTTTCCTCCCATTTTCCTACAGTGCAAGAGCACACCTTGACCAGGCAACATGAAAGCAGCTCCTCAGCATGGCAGCACACCCAGGCCGGACCCACAACACTCCCTGACAGCAGGACCGGGCTTCACAGGTGGTCAAGTGTTGTCACACCCCTTCTGTTTGGTACCTGCATGGAAAGTGCAGATTCAGCAGTGAACTGACATCTCAGATTCAGCTTCGTATTATGCACATACCTCATGTGAGAGCAAGGCTCACTAATTACTCAAGAGGAGCCCGTAATTGTGCATATTTTAGAAACAGGCAGGTCAAAGAACACTCTTTAAACACCTTAAAAACACCAAGGGCAAGAATTAGGCTGAGGTAATTAGACTTTTCTTCAGAGAAGAACTGTTGCTCAAAATATTTTGAACATTTGTGAGGTTTTTTTAGGAGAGGGAAGGAAGAAAAAACAACACTCCACATTCAGAATCTGGGGAGTCCATGACAGATTTATTTCCCTCACTTGTAGTTTTCAGCAAGCTTATCAATTTAAAAAAATATAAATTATCTGCAGAACACTAGGAGGGGAAATTGAAATAACTCTCAGGAAGTTACCAGGGCAGTTTTCACTTCCATTTTAGAGAGATATGAAGACATTGACACATAAATCCTTAGAGAGAGTATTCCTGTTAGACCAAGGATGCATTAGACTCCTTTTTGCCTCAAACAAGGCTAAGGAATACTGTCAGGAGCAATTTTTAACCTACTGCCATGCATATGGAAGCTGAGGAACAAAAAGGGTTAATACCTTAAGCTACATATTTGCCTGGTCTATCTTAAAACTCAGTTCTGTTGTACAGAATAAACCTGGCCTCCTTTGAGTCACCTGAATTATTCCAGATGCACATCCTCATGACAAAGTTGACATCACAGCCCAGAGGAACATTTGCCATTTCCCCTGGAGTGGGTTCCCTGTCTGATGTAGTCCCTGTTTGGGCAGAGATTAAACAGCCACATCAGGTTTCCCAAGAGCCCTTAGTGACAGAGATGAGTCTCCAAAAAGATCAGCAAGCTTCTGCCTTCCCTTTACCCAACACACAGAAACCTCCTCTCCAGGCAGTTGCCCTGTTGGTCTCCAGACCCTCCTCAGAGAGGTGAATTACAGAGGCAGCACCAAGTCCCACTGAGCAGATGTATAGTACACAATATGTGAGGACAGAAATATTTACAACCTTAACAGGGAGAAAGAAGCAACAGGAAGAGAGGCACAGACAGATTCAACCCCAGTTTCAATAGGGGAAAAGCACCATGTTCCATGAAACACCATCGAGGACTGTGCCAGACAGTGCTCATAGGGCAGCTGATGTTTTCGTAGCTTAGCCCAAAGAACCAATTTTCAAGGCGGAAGTGACTTTTTCCAAAATGGTACAGCTGTTCTATATCCAGGCTAGAAGCAAAACCCAGGTTCCTGCCCTTCTTCTAGAGCTTGGTCTCTTCCTCCACTCTGCACAGCAAATAGCAAGAGAATTTGCCAAGGAGAGAGAACATTTTCTTGCACAGCACAGTGAAAGCCGGAGCAAAAAGTGTTACCCAAAAGTCAAAATTGAAAACCTACAATAATAATCTTGTGATGGGCAGCAACACTCATGGGCTCTATAAGGAACAGCAAGCCCCCTTGTCTGACATACTCCATAACTCCATATTAATTATCTAAATTGTGTAAAAAATAAATGGTGAGCAGTTCAGTCTTAGGATCTGTAAACACTGGATCTCAAAAAAAACAAACCAAAGACAAAATGTTATGTCTGTCTGTCACAGCCCTCACCCTCAGCTACTGAGTCTCCTAACCCTAGAAGTCCTCTAACACCATGCCTAGAACCAGACTTCAACTCTCTCCTCAGAGAAAGACTCAACTTAACATGAAGGTTTTCACTGAAAGCAGCAGTTAATGGCCCTGACAAAATGAGGCCTTGGGGGCAAAAGAATCCCTGGGACTGCACCTACATTAAAAAAAAAAAATAGAATTGTATGTTTGACTGGACTGCACAACTCTTGTTTTGTCTAACTGAGGATGATTTAAAGTCCTGTTGTGTGGCAGGCAGCTCACAGATAAAGACTTCATGAGCGAGGAAGCTTTTCCTTCTTTTTCTGAATCACTCCTATGGATGCCCAGGATTATTACAAATTATTGCATCAACACTGAATCACTCCCTCCTTGACATATTTAGGTACAATTCATCCCTTTCATAAAATTTTTTCATTCCATTGAACCAAAAAAACGTATAAAAGGGAGAGGCAAAAGCCCAACATGCTTACTTTTGGCATCCCAAGTCACTTAGTCTCAACTTGAATTTTAGCCACACAACCAGAGAGCAGCACTAGTTGTTACATCAGCAGTTTGGAAGCAAAGGTAAAGGAGCAGGTGAAGCAAGCCCAGGAGACATCCAAAAGGAAAATATCTTTAAAGCTCCCCTGAATTAGTGACACTTACCTGTTTGTTCCTTTTGTGCCTCTGGGTTTCTCAGAAATAGAGAAGAGCAATTATGAAGTGACCCACTTTTCTCCTGTTTAGAGTAAGGAGAAAACAGAGGGAAGGGGAGGAGAGACAGTTGCAGAAGGATAATATCAAAGGGTAGGGAAGGGAAAAAAACCCCAAATCCTTGCAGCAGGTAGGAGGGTAAATTCTGATGACCCAGTTTAACGGAAGAGCAGGAACTAGACCTCCTAACAGTCAACACCTTCCCACACACTCTAAAGAGACAAAACAGCAAGGGAGAGGAAAAAGCTTGATACTTACAGCCTTTTTTTTAATTATCAACTCATTCCTCCAGGACAAAGTTTGTGCACGGGAAGTTTCATGATGAAAGAGTGTCCGTCTCTCACCAGCCCTTTTACCTGTGTCAGGGACAGGTGGAGCCACAGCCACATCTGGTTGGGATGGAGCAAATCAGGGCCAGGTGCAAAAAATTAAGGTCAAAAGAGCTCAGCCAGTTTGCATTCTCTGAGGCTGCCTCACAGGTGAGGGTGGGAGACACATCAAGATGCCTGGGAAGTGGCCAGTCTTTCTCCTTGTAAAAGACCCAAGAAGTGGCCAAGAAGTCACCATGACGGCAAGTCTGACACGGCAGCTCTAGCCTTCATTCTGGTGTGGGCCAGCATCTTCAGGAGATTCTCACCTGCTGTGACAACTGCTGGCCCTGAACTGATAGCTCTGTGGGGGACCCTAAGGGCTGTCTATCTTATAGGCAGAAACCAGTATCTGGGAGGAGAAGTGGCATTTTGGTTTGCTTTACATTTTTGTCTTTTGCTTCAAGATTAGTGAGGTTTCTATTTCCCTTCTTATATCCCATTCACCTCACTCAGTATAATCAGGCACAAGTGGAATGAAGTTAGTACTTGTGCACCACTTCACAGCATTCAAAAATGAGTCAATAAGTTCTGTAATAAACACATGTATTGTGCAGTTGGCCATTATAACGATAAAGGAAGGATCAGCCATACCCTCATCTCCAGGTAGATTATTAAAAATCACAAGCCAGCTTGTTGAACTCATCACAGCTCCACTGATTCCAAAGCCTGCACACAAAGAGAAGTGCATTTCTCAGTTCCAAATGTCCCAGTTTCACATAGCCTGTGTTTCCTGTAAACAAGCAATATCCCTCAAAAGCATAACCTCGTTAAAAGTGCAGGTTTAAAGCAGCACTTTAATTTGCACTCACTTAAAGATTAGTGGTCAGAGTATACGGCTAAAATCATATGGGGAGGTGCAAGTAAATGACGTGGTGTGCTAATATGTTGGTGTGTGCCACTGCGTGTTTGTGCTCACAGAACACAAAAGAAACTGGAGACTGCAGCACCAATCAGCAGCCAATTTACTCAGCATGCTGTAAAACTTAACAGTGGTGGGACATGGAAGAAGCCCTAAAAGGCCAGACTGGAAGATGCATTTTTCAAACTGTTGTCCCACATCTCTGTTCCTGCTGTTCCTACAGGTGGGAAATGCCTCCATGGTTCCTCTCTGTGTGCACAAGGCACTGACTCGCTGTGGGTGGAGGGAGCTCGCACTCCCTGCTCCAGCCTGGCTCTGCAGCCCTTGGTCTGTGGCAGCCTGAGCTGGGCTCCAAGGGCCTGGCATCTCCTCCTTTTCCCAGGCTGGAACCCAACTCCTGGTTGACAACAGCGTCACCCGAACAGGCCTCACCCAGCCAGTGCCAGCAATGCTCAGAAGTGCAGCTGAAGGAGCATTGGGTGTTTTGAAATCAGACAGGAATGCCTGGTGCATTCCTGGTGCACCTTTAGGTGCCCTTGAGTTTGCACAGCGGCCAGGAGGACTTGTACCCATCATTTGAAGTTCATATCTCTCAGTTAAGCCTGCGCCCTGCTTTGTGGGACCTCTGTCCTTTCTTAATTCAGCTTTTAGGCAGGTTTTTGAAATAGTTCCCAAATTAAGGTCACATGCACAGAAGGAGAATTCAAAACTGATGACGGTTTATTTCATTAAAGCAGGATTGTTTCAAATTAAAAATGGAGTTTAGCCTTTATCTGCTGTCTCTGTCACAGGTACATAGAGAAAGCTTTTTCTATAACCTCTTTCCTCTATAAAATATAGATCAAATGGCCCTAGACGCCCGTCGTCTGTGTGACCTTTGTGACTCTCTCTTGGGCAGACCTTTCTTCTCATGAAGGTTGAGCTGGGCCTAAAACTCCCATTGGCAAGGTTTCTGGAGACCTCAGACCAGTCCTACCTCCATGCCAGATGATAATCCTCAGAGATGTGATTATGTTGTGACTACTTCTCCTTTGCATATGGGATGATAGATGTTAAAGTCTGGCATTGCAGGAAGTGACACAGTAATAGCATAGCTGTGAGAAGGACCCAGCCAAGGCAGGGGGAGGTGGGGGCAGCAGTGGAGACACAGACTCACCAAATATTTAAGCCCTGGTTGCTCTTTAAGCAACCAGTCAGGATTCAGGTACCAAAACACCTTTGGGGATCTAGCTCTGCACATCTAAAAGAATGATCAGGAAATCGGTGGGGACTCATCTCCAAGGTTTTATGTTACATTCGTATTTTAAATCTCTCTGTTTTTGAACATAAGCCTCAGAGGAATCTTGGCTTGGCCTAAACTGGAGCACCCGATCATAGACAGATCCTTAAAGAAGCCCACAGCTTAACTGTGTATCCAGAGGTCCTGGAAATGCAGGGAAAAATTAGGCCCAACCATTCCCTCAAATTTAATCAGAAGCAGCCTGGGGCGCATAGATGCAAGTTCTGTTGATGGCTGAAATTCAGAGTTACATAAAGAGCAGTGAATGACAGAAGGTAATTAGGAGTACTGCATAAAGGGTTCCATCCTCAAACTGTTCTTATTGCACAGCCCGTAACAGACTGGGGCATGCCTTGGCATCCCAGCCTGGGAAAAGGCTCAGAGGCCTCGGAGAGGCTGGGAAATGTTGAGTGCCAAAGCAGGTACGTTTTTCCTCTCTTATTTGCTTTATGCTTAGTTCAGTTTCTTTCCCAGCCACATAACTGAGGCATAGACGAGCAGCACTTGGGTAAACAATATATTTCCCTCTCTGCTGAAAAAGAAAATAAAACGTAAATGTCTGAGGAAGGTGGAGAGAATCAAAGGCAGTCTTTGTGGTACAACTGACTCCAAGACAGCACAGGAAATAACATCCCGGGCCTGGTGGCACGGTCAGCATTTTGGTGTTTCCCTCACTTGGCTGCCTCAGAGCCCAGCTTGGCAGCACACGGGGGTGCGAGTTGGAGGCTGAAGGTGATGCTGTGAGCAGCCAGGAAGCTTCCACTGCCTGCAGATCTCAAACCATGGACTAAACAAGGGCTGTGCTTTCCCCTGCTAAAGCTGCTGCAGGTTCTGCCTGTTCTGCCCTTCTCCAGCTCCTGGCCAGTGATGTGGGAACACATCATGCTGCTCTCGTGCAGGAAAGCATCTTCCCTGCCTCATTATTCATGGGCTGTGCCCACAGGTGCTGCTTGTTAAGCCTGCTGCATATTTGCCTGAATAGTTAAGAAGGAGCTGAATCATTCTTAGACCAAATTCCGGTTTTCTCTCACCTACTTAATTTACAGGCTTCACTTCTCACAACTCCCCTGTACACAGTATGAAATGAGTGTTCAAATACTACCAGATAGAGTCAATAAACTCCCCGTGTGCTTTTTCTTTTTTCTTTTTTTTAATTATCCTCAAAAGATGCTAAAGAATCAGTTGAAATTGCTTAGTAGCACTTATTGCAACAGAAATCCTGGTGCTGCGGTGCCAAAGCCTGTCCCCCTCTGCATCTCCCAGGATAGAGGCATTCACATTCCAAAACAACACAGGATCCATTCCTTCCCTCGCTCATTTTCAGAATAACTGGAGGAAACGTAGTTGTTCCTACTGAGCTTATTGGGCAATGTTTGTGATCTATTTAATGATTCTGCCCTATGTTGTTTATTAAACTACGTGATTTCTGCTGCAGCAGAGCTGGAAAATGAATCTTAAATTGAACTCAGTTTTCTCACTGGAAAACTACCTCTTATCCTCCTCCCACTCCCTCCCTGCTTTCTCCTCCTTTTACCATTCCTTATATCTCTTTCCCCAAGTTATGCTGCATTTTATTTTGCCTTCACTGCATTTTCCTCCCTCTCTTTTGATACAAGGAGCCAAATTCATCCCTGCTGGTATCCAATGGACTGAAATTCTTCTCCAAGGCATTACTGGGCTGAATCCAAACCCAGCCAGCATTTTGCAGTGCTGGTGGCTTAGCCAAAACAACAGTTTATAATCTCTCTTTTCCATCCCTTAGCTACAGTTAATATGAATTATTAATAAGTACTAGTATTGCTCTCTTGAAAATCAGACTTATTTCTAAAGCACCTCTCAGCCAAGCTGTCTGACTGAGAATTCCCTTTTAACTTTCTGTGTGTGCTAGGAAGTTGCACGATGCCTGCGCACGGACAGCCTGGATTCCAGAGCAGGGCTCACGCTGGGATTCCTCTTCCCATCTGCAGTGCACACCTCACCCGAGTGCTGGGCACGTTTAACCCGTGCAGGAGCCAGCCAGGAAAGGTTTGTTTTCCCAAACTGCCTCTTATGACGCCAAATGCGTTTCGCAATCTGCTGTTCCAGATCCCTCACCTGGAGGGGGGGGTGGCTGCACAGTGTTAATCTCAGGCTATGTTTACAGCCCGTGAACCTGACGGGTTCTCTCCTTCCCTGCGGTTTCCGTGTGCACAGCTCATTAGATACTCTAATGCAGCAGGAAGCCCCTCTTGGCTGAGAATTCCTTTTCGTATTTTTAGCAAACTTTTGACTGCTTCCTTTCAAAAGAGACTGAAGGACGTATTTTCGTAGGAAGAGGGTGAGACTCACAAAGCACGATCTACAGTCACGTTTTTCTGTGGGGAACTACAGAACAGGGGAGGAGGAATCACCCGCAATTCTCTCTCCTTCTCCCCCGCGCCTCCCTCCTCTCCCCTCCCCTCCCCGTCCCTTCCCCACGCCCATACAACCATAACTCGAGATGAACGCGCTCCAAAATACAGCTGCATCGCCTTCCCCCCCTTCCGGTTTTCTTCGCCTTTGGCAAAAGGGGGGGCAAGAAGAGTCGATGAGCATGGAATTGTGGCTAATGTGCAACTGATGCTCTGACTCTGCCATCCGCAGACTGTTTAGAAAAGCCTGCACGCAGGATGTCAGAGTTAAACACAGCCAGTGCTCGCTTATTGCTCGCAGGAGAGGCTCAGACAGCGAAGAGGGAGGCATCGCTGCTCATCTTCTGGTCTGGATGGTTCCATACATGAAGGCACTAAGGCTTGTGGAGTGAAAGGGAAAGGATGGCTGAGGTTATGAAAGAGAGCGTTGCACTTCGACTGCGATCCCCAACCTTCATTAAGATCCCCATTAAGAGATGTATTTTACAAACATACACTGTTTTGTATGAAATGAAAGGATTTCCTCCCCATTAGAAATCACACTGGAGACAGCTCCATTTGCTCCAAATTAGGTATGCTCTGAATGAATATTTTAATTAATTCGTGATAAATAAGCCAGGCACTTTCCTGGAACAGAATCACCGTTTCCTTCCTCGGCAGCAGTGGGATGTGCTCACTGTGTGTGTTCACGTACATGCCCTGGCTTTGTTTTTAATTTCTCTCTCTCATTTTTGAACCTGTTCCTCAAATGATCAGTTACAACACATGTCCTTAACACCATGGATTTCCTTGTGTTTGGCTGCTCCGACTTAGGACAGGGGAGGGAGGAGAGGGAGAATAAACAGATTAACACACCCAGACCCCTGGCAGGATGTTCTGAGAAATAAAAAGAGGGGAGAGAAGGAAGAAATCACACATAAAAATAGAAGCCCACGTAGATTGGCCATATATGGAGTACCGGGGACTTCAGAGGGATACCCTCTTCGGACCACCCCTTTGGCGGAGGAAATCGCTGCTGCGGGAGGGCCCCTGCCCCCCTGCCCGGGCGCTTCGCCCGCAGCCGCGCTCAGCCCCC